>CAUYQV010004295.1:0-11856 GCA_963574575.1 Galagoides demidoff
TCAAGAAATTATTCAAAAGATGTCTCAAGAATTCAACGATTTCAAAGATAAAATGACCAAAGATTTTGAAACACTGAGGCAAGAGGTGGCAGCCCTCAGAGATCTGAAAAATCCCACAGTAACAAAATGGAGCAGGCAGAAGAAAGGATCTCTGATATTGAAGACAAAGCTTCTGAATGTGCCCAAGTGCACAAGGATGAAGAGAAATGGAGAGCAAAAACAGATCACTCTCTCATAGAGCTCTGGGATAATTTGAAGAAAACTAATATTCGTCTTATAGGAATCCCTGAAGGGTTTCCTTCAGGGTTAAGGGTAATACTCAAAGTGGCTTCACAAAGCACAGAGGCTCTACTTCATGAAATTATGAAAGAGACATGCCAAGAGATTCTGAAATTCAGATAGAAGACAGTTTCAGAACCCCAGCACGACTCAACCCAAACAAGACATCCCCCAGGCACATCATAATTAACTTCACTAAAGTTAATATGAAAGAGAAAATCCTGAAAGCAGCTAGATGTAAGGAAACCATAACCTACCAGGGGAAGAATATTAGAATGACTGCAGATCTCTCTGCTGAAACTTTTCAGCCCAGAAGAGGGTGGTCATCGACTTTTAATCTCCTAAAACAAAATAACTTTCAATCCAAGATCCTGTATCCAGCTAAACTGAGTTTCATTTATGATGGAGAAATTAAATACTTTAATGACATTCACATGCTGAAGAAATTTACTATAACTACCAGCCCTCCAGGATATTCTCGGACATATCCTTCATAATGACCAGTGCAATCCTCCACCAAATAAGTAAAATCACACAAAATTTTGATCAAATTCCAACTTACACAGTGGCAAAAGGATTAAAGATGTCCAGTGGACTTTAGAATAACTTGATACTCAAAATTATATCAGGCTTGTCAATATTCTCAATCTATGTGAATGGCTTAAATTGCCCTCTAACAAGGCACAGGCTGGCTGACTGGATACAAAAACTCAGGCCAGATATCTGCTGCATACAACAATCCCATCTAACCCTAAAAGACAAATCTAGACTCAGGATAAAGGGATGGTCATCTATATTCCAGGCAAATGGAAAGCAGCAAAAAGCAGGTGTTGCAATTTTATTCACAGATACAATGGGCTTTATACCAACAAAAGTAAGCAAGGATAAAGATGGACACTTTATATTTGTTAAGGGTAATACTCAATATGATGAGATTTCAATCATCAATATTTATGCACCCAACCAGAATGCACCTCAATTTATAAGAGATACTCTAATAAACATGAGCAATTTGACTTCTACCAGTTCCAACATAGTTGGAGATTTTAATACTTCTTTGGCAGTGTTGGATAGGTCCTCCAACAAGAAACTTAGCAAAGAAATTTTAGATTTAAACTTAACCATTCAGCATTTGGATTTAACGGACATCTACAGAACATTTCATCCTAACAAAACTGAACACACATTTTTCTCATCGGCCCATGGAACAGTCTCCAAAACCAACCACATTTTAGGTCATAAATCTAACCTCAGCAAATTTAAAAGAATAGAAATTATTCCTTGCATCTTCTCAGACTATCATGGAATAAAAGTTGAACTCGGTAACAACATGAATCTGCAGACTCATACAAAAACATGGAAGCTAAATAACCTTATGCTGAATGATAGGTGGGTCAGAGACGAGATCAAGAAGAAAATTACCAAATTTTTGGAAAAAAACAATAATGAAGATACGAGTTACCAGAACCTCTGGGATACTACAAAGGCAGTCCTAAGAGGGAAATTTATAGCACTGCAAGCCTTCCTCAAGAAAACGGAAAGAGAGGGTGTCAACAACTTAATGGGACATCTCAAGCAACTAGAAAAGGAAGAACACTCCAATCCCAAACCTAGCAGAAGAAAAGAAATAACCAAAATTAGAGCAGAATTAAATGAGATTGAAAATAAAAGGATTATACAACAGATCAATAAATTAAAAAGTTGGTTTTTTGAAAAGGTCAATAAGATAGATAAACCTTTGGCCAACCTAACCAAGAAAAAAAAGAGTAAAATCCCTAATTTCATCAATCAGAAATGGTAAAGACAAAATAACAACAGACCCCTTAGAAATTCAAAAAATCCTTAATGAATATTACAAGAAACTTTATTCTCAAAAATATGAAAATCTGAAGGAAATTGACTGATAATTGGAAGCACACCACCTTTCAAGACTTAGCCAGAAGGAAGTGGAAATGTTGAACAGACCTATATCAAGTTCTGAAATAGCATCAACTATACAAAATCTCCCTAAAAAGAAAAGCCCAGGACCAGATGGCTTGACGTCAGAATTCTACCAAACCTTTAAAGAGGAACTAGTATCTATACTACTTAACCTTTTCCAAAATATAGAAAAAGATGGAATACTACCCAACACATTCTATGAAGCAAACATCACCTTGATCCCCAAACCAGGAAAAGACCCAACAAAGAAAGAAAATTACAGACCAGTATCACTAATGAATATTGATGTGAAAATATTCAACAAGATCCTAACAAACAGAATCCAGCAACACATCAAACAAATTATACACCATGACCAAGTGGGTTTTATCTCAGGACCTCAAGGCTGGCTCAACGTATGTAAATCTGTAAACATAATTCATCACATAAACGAACTAAAAAACAAAGACCATATGATTCTCTCAATTGATGAAGAAAAAGCTTTTGATAATATTGAGCATCCTTTCATGATCAGAACACTTAATAAAATTGGCATAGAAGGGACATTTCTCAAAATGATAGAGGCCATTTATGGCAAACCCACAGCTAATATCGTACTAAATGAAGTTAAATTGAAATCATTTCTACTTAGATCAGGAACCAGGCAATGTTGCCCATTGTCTCCATTGCTCTTTAACATTGTAATGGAAGTTTTAGCCATTGCAATTAGAGAAGAAAAGGCAATCCAGGGTATCCATATAGGATCAGAAGTGATTAAGCTTTCATTCTTCGCAGAGGACATGATTGCATACCTGGAAAATACCAGGGATTCTACTACAAAACTCTTAGAAGTGATCAAGGAATACAGCAGCATCTCAGGTTACAAAATCAAGACTCATAAATTGGTAGCCTTTATATATACCAACAGTAGCCAAGCTGAAAAAACAGTCAAAGACTATTCCGTTCAGATTAGTGCCAAAGAAGATGAAATATTTGGGAGTTTACCTAACAAAGGATGTGAAAGATCTTTATAAAGAGAACTATGAAACTCTAAGAAAAGAAATAGTTGACAATATTAACAAATGGAAAAACATACCATGCTCATGGCTGGGAAGAATCAACATTGTTAAAATGTCCATACTACCCAAAGCAATATATAATTTTAATGCAATCCCTATTAAAGCTCCATTGTCATACTTTAAAGATCTTGAAAAAATAATACTTCATTTTATATGGAATCAGAAAAAACCTCGAATAACCAAGACATTACTCAGAAATAAAAACAAAGCAGGAGGAATCACGCTACCAGACATAGACTATACCATAAATCCATAGTGATCAAGACAGTATGGTACTGGCACAAAAACAGAGAGATAGATGTATGGAACAGAATACAAAACCAAGAGATGAACCCTGCTACTTACCATTATATGATCTTTGACAAGCCAATTAAAAACATTGAGTGGGGAAAAGATTCCCTATTTAACAAATGGTGCTGGGAAAACTGGCTGGTGACCTGCAGACGACTGAAACTGGATCCACACCTTTCACCACTAACTAAGATTGACTCTCACTGGATTAAAGATTTAAACTTAACACATGAAACTATAAAAATACTAGAAGAAAGTATAGGGAAAACACTTGAAGAAATTGGACTGGGTGAAAATTTTATGAAGAGGACCCCCCTGGCAATTGAAGTAACATCAAAAATACACTACTGGGACCTCATCATATTAAAAAGCTTTTGCACAGCCAAGAACACAGTAAGTAAAGCAAGTAGACAGCCTTCAGAATGGGAGAAGATATTTGTAGGTTATGTCTCCGACAACGGTTTAATAACCAGAATCCACAGAGAACTCAAACATATTAGTAAGAAGAGAACAAGTGATCCCATCTAAGGGTGGGCAAGGGACTTGAAGAGAAACTTCTCTGAAGAAGACAGGTGCATGGTCTAAAAACATATGAAAAAATGCTCACTATCCTTAATAATCAGAGAAATGCAAATCAAAACTACTTTGAGATATCATCTAACACCAGTAAGATTAGCCCATATCACAAAATCCCCAAATCATAGATGCTGGCATGGTTGTGGAGAAAAGGGAACACTTCTACACTGCTGGTAGTATTGAAAACTAATACATTCTTTTTGGAAAGTCTGGAGAACACTCTAAGTGTTCTCTACTAAAAGTAGACTTGCCATTTGATCCTATAATTCCTCTACTAGGTATATATCCAGAAGACCAAAGATCATAGTACAATAAAGATATTTATGTCAGAATGTTAATTGTAGCCCAATTCATAATTGCTAGGTCATGGAAGAAGCCCAAGAGCCCATTGATCCATGAATGGATCAATAAACTGTGGTATACGTACACCATGGAATACTACGCAGCCATTAAGACAGATGGAGACTTTACTTCCTTCATGTTTACATGGATGGAGCTGGAAAATACTCTTTTTAGCAAAGTATCCCAAGAATGGAAGAAAAAGTATCCAATGTACTCAGCCCTATTATGAAACTAATTTTAGCCCAGGAATATGGGGAGAGGGGAGAGGGAGGAGAGTGGGGTTATGGGTGGGTTTAGGGAGGGTGATTGGTGGGATCATGCCTATGGTTCCTCCTATAAGGGTACATGTGAATCTCTCTAAATGTAGAATATAAATGTCTTAAACAATAACTAAGAAAAAGACATGAAGGCTATGGTAACAAGTTGGATGAAAGTATTTCAAATTGTATACAGAAATAGTACACTGTACCCCATGATAGTATTAATGTACACTGCTATGATTTAATTTAAAAAAAATAAAATAAAATAAAGGTGATGGATGGTTGAGTCAATGGTGGACAAATTATATTTAGAGACTTCAGAAACAAAAGAGGAAAGTACTGATAACATTAACGTTTGAAGCCAGAGGCAGATTCTGGTAAGTGGCTCCCCTGTTGGTCTCTGACATCCAGTCCAGCAGGGGTATCAGTAGAGACTGAGCTGTATTGTTTCTTTGAACAGATGGTATGAGAAAACAACCTCAAGGTGGAGAAAGGATCGAAGGACACTTTCTGGAACTTGAACCAGCGTGAGGCATTAATGTATTCCGGTATCCAGTCTGTGGAGGTGCTGTTAAACAAATTGAGAGCCATTTGTACCAAAGAGGATGATACATTTGCTAACATTCTGGATGCAGTGGGGGAGTTTGGCACTTTCCAGCGGAGGCTGGTGGTCCTCATATGCATCTTCAACATCATGGCAGGCTTCTTCATATCTGTGGACATGTTCGTGTTTGGAGAGCTCAAGCCATATTGCAACACCAGCTGGATCCTGACAGTGGGCCCCAACCTGTCAGAGGCGGAGCAACTGAATCTGACACTGCCCCAAGATCCCAGAGGCGGTTTTCTGACATGCCTCATGTACTTACCTGTGCCTTGGGATCTATCTTCTATTATCCAGTTTGGCCTCAACCATACAAATTCTTGCCAAGATGGGTGGATCTATCCTGGCAGCACAAAGCGATCACTAAACATTGAGGTGTGCTTTGTGCTGGGTCATCCATGGTTACCCCACAGGCCCAGAGATGTGCCCCCATCCTCATTGAACAGGTGGGGGAGCTGAGGCTCAGAGAGGGGAAGCCATTAGCCTGAGGTCAAGCTGTGGAGGTAGAGCCTGGGTAGATCTCTGTATCTGACCCACAGTTTGACCTGGTGTGTGGCATGGAGCCAGAGAAGGACACCGTACAGACCATGTTCATAGCAGGGACCCTGACAGGTTCTCTCATCTTTGGGCTCTTAAGTGACAGGTGAGTCCCCAAAGTTCCCCATGTTACCTCACCTTCTCCTCCTGGGCATTCATAGGTGAAGATTCTTAAGCTGGGGAAGTGGTGGTACAGTCTTCTCAGGTTCCATGTAAGGTTTAAGGACTGGCTCAGGTGTCCATCTGGGGCCAGCCAAGGAGATCCTGGCACTTTGTTCATCCTCTCATTCTCTCCTATAGGTTTGGCCGCCACCCTGCCATCCTGCTGTCGCTGCTGAGCTTGATCATCTTTGGCTTTGGGACAGCCTTTGTGAGCTATTTTCACGCATATTTGTTCTTCCGCTTCTGTGTGTCACAGGCGATAGTGGGCTGTGTCATCTCCAGTACATCCTTAGGTGACAATAAAGGGGCAGAAAGACAGAGCCAGTCTGGGCATGGTGGGCTTGGTGTGGGCATAGGAATGGGGTGGTCCAAGGTGGGCCTGACCTGGTGGAAGCCCACAGGACACACAGTCAGGGCCTAACTGGGAAAGTAGAAGTGGAAGGAATCTCCACTTTTAGCTGTCTGAAGATCATCTGTGTCCAGACTGCCCTTCCACCCTTATCCTCCACCTTAAACCCCTCACACCTCCCACATCCCCCCAGTTTCCTTCCCCCAATACTTCCTCCTTGTATATCTTCACCCCCAGGACTTAAATTTATTAAGCCTTGCAGAAGGACCAGGCAGCTGCTAAACCCTTTATATGCATTGTTTAATTTCATCCTGACAACTCTATTCAGTAGGAAAAATTCTAAAATTCCTTTAGCTGAGGATACTTCAGAGAAGGTAATCAACTTGCTCAGGAGTCAAACAACACTTCAGAGAAGAAGCTTGGATTTGAACTCCAGCCTATGTGATGCTGGAGCCCTGAGTGCAGACTTATAACTGCAGATGCCTGGGGTGTCCAAAGTTCCCTGGCGGGTGACCTCTTCTCCTTGGAGGTCCTCCGTAGAGCCCTAGGCCGCATGGCCAGAGCACTAATACATTCAGATCAAAGGTGAGGACAGTGATTGCTTGCCTTATCCTGTGTCAGGCCCCAAGTGGGATATTGTGCCTAGAACCAGGTCATCTCTATGAGAGGCATGTGGTTGGGAAGGAGGGGTTGAAAGTGATCAGCTAGGTTGAGCAGCAATAGGAGGCTATGTATGAGATCAGGAGGTCAGGCAAGCAGCCCAGGGTGTGCCCTGGGGGAGCACAGGCACTCTTCCTGGCTTTGAGGGACTGTCTCTAGACCTAGTGCAGATCACAACCAAGCAGAAGACTCTGTGTCCAGTCTGAACTGTCCAGATCAAGGCAGGTATCTGAAAAGGCTGGATACTGGCATAACCTGGGAACCTTGAGCTGACCATTGTTTTGTCCTCTTGGCCTCTGCACAGTTACTGAGTGGCTAGTGGGTGAGCACCGGGCCCATGCCATCATCCTGGGACAGTGCTGCTTGTCTGTAGGGAACGTGTTCCTAGTGTGGTTTGCCCAAAGTTTTCCACACTGGCGGCTGCTGTTTCTGCTGGGAGGGGCACCTGTGTTCCCCCTCATCATCTGTATCTGGTGAGCAAGCAAGTACAGGGCAGGTATAGGGCTGGGTCTGATGGGCTGCATATGGAATGGGTGGAGGGGCCCTGAAGCCGTGGGAGTGGGTAGGATTCACCTGGGAGAAGGACCCAAGGGCAGAGCATCTGCATCCCTGGGATTAGCACCCCCAGAGGAGACAGTTAAATGGACATCAGATAGATGGTCAGAAAGCCAGAAGAAAGAGTGTTGAAAGGCAGGGGTTCAAGGAAAAGGGGAGGGTCAGGCTCAAAGGCAACAGAGGTGAGGCTGGGGAAGGATCTGCTGGCTTTAAGACCTTCTTGAGGAGTCTAGGAGCTGAAGCAGAAAAGCCCCCCTGGAGGGGACTCTTGTGGGGAAAGAGGGAGGAAGTGATGACTTGTGTAGTCAGCTATGACAGAGGCAGGAATGGGCAGCTGATTTGTGTAACTGTAAGGGAATCTCGGACAGCAATGTAAGGGATAGAAGCTAGGAGAGGACAAGTGATGGAGGAAAACTTTGAGGAGTGAGGAGGGGTTGAGAAGCAGAGAAGGCATGGCTGACTGAGGGCAGGTGCATAAATGGGAGGGACAGAGGTGAAGACAGGGAGGGAGGGAAGGAGAAGACAGCTGAAACAACTCGTGTGTGAAGGATTAGGGAGTTCTACATGAAGCAGTTGTCATTTTTAATTTTGACATTATCATATTTAATCTTCATGGCAGGTGTTAATCTCATGCCATAGCAGGTGGAAAGGAAGGAGAACTGAGGCTTTAAGGGGGGGAAAAACCTTGCCCAAGTTCACACAGCTAAGTAAGGGATCAGGGATTTGAACTCATCTGCCTGGCTATAAATACCCTGTGTTTCAAACAGTGCACTGTATGTATTATGGATGATAATAAGTGGGGTTACCTTTTAAGAGTGAGTGCATGTAGTTGACTTGGAGACCTCTCAGGTTTTATAAATGCTGGAGACCAGTTTGGCAGTCCTTGAGATACCCAAGCAAGTGTGATGTCTCTTATGTTTCCCAGAGCATTCCATGTGACCAGGACTTTGCCAGCTGTCTTAGTCTCTTCAGGATGCTATTAAAAAAAAAACAAACCCCAAACTTAGCCTGGTTAATTTATGAACAACACAAATTTATTGCTCCCAGTTCTGGAGACTGGGAATCACAAGATCAAGGTACCAGGAGATCCACAGTCTGGCAAGGGTCTGCTTTTTGTAGACGGCACCTTCTGTTTTCGCACATGGCAAAAGGGACAAACAGGCTCCCTTTGGCCTCTTTTCTAAGGCCACTTATCAAATGCATGAGAACTCTGCTCTCATAACCTACCCACCTGCAGAATGTCCTACCTCTAAGTAGGTATTAGAGGCAAAGGGGCAGGGCAGGGCAGAAAGGTGGGGTATATGAATTGGAGGAGGGACACACATTAATTCTATAACCCTCTCAAATGCATGTTTTTTTTTCTCCATGCAATCCATTAATTCTATTCCAGTAGGCCCAAAAGTCTTAACTTGTTTCAGTAGCACCTAAAAAGCCTAAAGTCCAGAATATCATCTAAATACCATTTGTGCCCAGGCACATTGGCTCACTCCTGCCCACTTTGGAAGAATCATGAGGATCATGAGGATCACCTGAGCCTGGGAGGTAGAGACCAGCCTTGGGAACATAAAGACAGCTCAACTCTGAAAAATGTTCAAAAGTTAACCAGGGATGATCATATACACTTGTCCTATTTGGGAGTCTGAGGCAGAAGGATGGCTTGAGTACAGGAGTTATAGGCTACAGTAACCTATACTGGTGCCACTGCACTCCAATTTGGGAGACAGAGTGAGATCCTTTCTCTATAAATTATAAAAATATATATAAACTGAAGTAAAAATTTGAATCAGATATCGGTGACACTCACGCATGATTTACCCTGAAACACATTCCTCTTCAGCTTCAAGCCTATGAAATCAGACTAATTAGTGCTATGAAAATACAGTGGAGGGGCAGGCACAGGAGATAAATTCCTATTCTAAAGCAGAGAAATAAGAAAGAAGAAAGAGATAATAGGTCCCAAACAAATCCAAAACCAAACAGGTAAAATATGACCTCTTAAGGCTCCAGAGTAATTTTCTTTGATTCAAAGTCCTGTCTTCTCCACACACTGGGGCAGGCGTTGGGTCCCTCAGGCTCTGGGCAATGCCACTCCTGGGGCTTTGCTGGGTGCAGCCCAAGCAGCATCTCTCAGCCATTGGAGTCAAGTGTGTGCACCTATCCCAGGCTGGACAGGCAGGCTGGAGGCTCTGGCAGTCTGGGGTGTACAGGGTGGCCCAGCCCCCCATGGATTTGCTGGGCATTGCCCTAGGAGGGGCTCACCATGGCAGCCCTGTCCCTGTGGCAGTCTTCTTTCCCTCAGCTCAGAGGTTCTTCAGGGCATCCTTGGAAATCCAGGTAGAGACAGGGACATAAGCACAGCTCTCATACAGTGGGCTCCTGAAGACTTGGCTCCACATGAACACTGCCATGGTTTATTACCCATGACCTCAGGAGGGATGGCCACTGCAGCTTGCAGCAGGGTTATTGCACATGGTGCAAGCCTCACATGTGGGTTGGCTGAGGATGGCTATACCTGAATGTGGGGAGCAAAGATTTGGCGTGGCTCTCAGCAGTGGGCACCAATGTTTTGTGGGTGTCTGCCCATTCCTGTTGTGATATAGTTCTCTTCCCTCACCTTGGCAATCTGGGCCTGTGATGGGAGGAGAAGAACAAACAGTCTCCACCATGCCATTGAGGTCACTGTTTAGTGTTTTCATGAATAGCACCTGGCTTCTGCTGACCCACACCAGCCTCTTTTTTGAACAGTAGCTAGGCCATATCCTTAGTCTGTCCCAAACACCATTGTAATTCTGAAAACAAAACAAACATGTCCAGGCTGAGAATTTCACAAATCTTTAAGTTCTGTTTCCCTTTTGATTATAAGGTCTATCTTTAATTTCTGTCTTTTTGCATTTTATGATAAACAGTCAAGAGACTGAAACCATGCAACACCCTCAACAGTCTGATTAGTGATTTCTTCTGCCAAATGTCCTGTATTGTCACTCACGAGTTCCTTCTTTCATAAAACAATGGGTCATGATTATCATTCACCCAAGCTCTTTGCCATTTTATCACAAGACTTGCTTTTAGTCCAGTTTCTAATATCATATTCCTAATTTCCATCTGAGATCACATCAGAATGGCCTTCACTGTCCACATTTCTATCATCATTCTATTTGAGACCTCTTTGGTCATCTCTAATCTTAAATTAGATCTTAAATTAGATTAAATTTAATTAAGATTAAATTTTAATCTTAATTTTAAAAATTCCTATAGTAGTGGGCATATAGTCAATCCCCCAGCTTTTTGAAGAATCTGTTTGATGCTTGTTTTTAGTGGACTTTCTCAGCCTTAGGGGAGAAAAAGAAGATTGAGGCTTTCTTTAACTGCTTCTCTTCTACAGAGCCTTCATCAGAGTCACCCTAACATTCCATTTGTGGCTATTCAGGCTTTTCCTATGTACCTCCAAACTCTTCCAGTCTCTGCCCATTACCCACTTACAAGGTCACTCTATATTTGTTATTGCAGCTTCTCACTCTTGGTACCATTTGTTTTAGTCCATTTAATGAATATTTTAGGTTGGGTGGTTAATATACAATAGAAATTTATTGCCCACAATTGTAGAGCCTAGAAAGTCCAAGGTCAAGGCACCAGCCATCTAGGTGTCTGGTAAGGCCTTATGGACGGTGCTCTTTCCTGTATCCTCCTGTGGTGGAAGGCCATGAACAAGCTTCCATGGGCTTCTCTTGTAAAGTTACATATCCCATTTAAGAGGCTCTTCCCACATGACTTAATCACATCCTAAAGGTCCCACCTCTTATAAGTACCATGCATTAACTGATTGTGCTACTGGAGTGCTAAAGGTCCCACCTCTTAATACTATGGCATTAGAGACAAATGTCAACGTATGAACTTGACACAGATTCAGAGCGCAGCACCTGCTCACATGGTCAGAAGTGCTTCTCCAGCGACTTTTGGGCTTCTGTGCATTAGTCACAGTTCTCTCCCATTTCCTTTGTTCCTGAGAATTGCTATCTTTAAAAAATTCCTCTAGTAGTGGGCATATGGTCAATCCTCCAGCTTTTTGAAGAATCTCAGTTTGATGCTTGTTTTTAGTGGACTTCTTCAGCCTTAGGAGAGAAAAAGAAGAACGATGCTGGACTCTGAAGGGAAGAGTGGCAGGACAGTAGAGGGAATGAAGTTGTCTCCAGTGTCCTGAGTGAATGTTTACAGCAGCCAGCCACAGAGTCCTGGTCAGCTAGGGAG
>CAUYQV010004301.1:0-24217 GCA_963574575.1 Galagoides demidoff
GAATAAAAGAACAAACGTGTAATCTTTTTTTTTTTTTTATTGAATGGTAACTGTGTACATTAATGCACTTCTGGGGTACACTGTGGGGTTTTCACATGCAATCCGAAATACTTCCATCAAACTGATCAACACAGCCTTCATGTCATTTTCTCAGTTATTGTTTTAAAACGTTCTGATTCGACTCTTAGAGAGTTTCACTTGTACCCCTGTAAGATAAACCTCAAAAATGGTCCCTCCAATCCCCCTCCCTCCACCCCTTCTCCCCCTCCCTTCTCCCTCCCCCCTCCCCCAAACGTGTAATCTTAAAATGTAAATTAGGTTTTGGAAATAAGATTAGGATTAGCTTCTCTTTCTTCCAGTTTAAATTACTATGGGATATAATGTGCTTCCAAGAAAAAAAAAAAAAGTTCTTTGGTCTATTCTAGCTGTTGCTATATTGGCAATTCTCTTTTGTAGAGATTATCAACGTTAGGGCTGATGTCATGGCTCACGCATCTAATCCTAGCACTCTGGGAAGCTGAGGCGGGTGGACTGCCTGAGCTCACAGGTTGGAGACCAGCCTGAGCCAGAGTGAGACCCCCATCTCTAAAAATAGTCAGGTGTTGTGGTAGACACCTATAGTCCCAGCTACTTGGGAGACTGAGACAAGAGAATCTCTTGAGCCCAGAGTTTGAGGTTGCTGTGAGCTGTGACGCCAGCCACAGCACTCTACAGAGGGCAACCAAGTGAGATTCTGTCTCCAAAAAAAAAGAAAGAAATTATAAGTATTAATTAATCCTTAAATGTGTAGCAACTTAAATAGTAAAGGATAACACTTCTATGTCTTTACAGTGCTAGAGAATAGAGATAGGTACTGAGTATCCTATGTCAGTGCTTTTCACTTACCACACAAACACATGTAAATAATATCATAATTCTCATTTTATCATGTTTCTTTAAATCCTATGTTAGAAAAAGTAAATGGATACTTTAATAACTCTTAAAATGCTTAAATTCAGATGCAATTTAAATGTGTAGAATTAGAACAAATTGGCACTGAATACAGAGATATTTTCAGTGATTACCAATTTTGATGGTGTATGACAGGAAAACCAAACTATTTTACATTCAAGGATGTTCGTGACTTTCTACAATGACACATTTGTTTCACGAGAAGTTTGAACATAAGTGAATCTTTTGCTTTGGAAGAATAATAAAATATTTTACCTAGGCACAAAAATTATGCTTTAAGAATTGTTCTTAGGCTACCCTTGTAAATAATGTATTTTTTATCTTCCATAGTAAACCCAGGGTGTGTTTAAAAAGAAGACTTTTGATTGGTTTGGACACATATCCATGCATAATGTCACACATAATAAAGATTGACATGTGGGCTAATGATGATGAAATAGGGTTATATCTACCGTGCAACCAGGCATTTATGTAAAGTAACATCAACTTAAATATCAATATGTGGATATTTTAATTTGTCAGTTTATACAAAATGGCTAACTTCATTTTCTTACCAATTAAATATCATCTTACTAAATCATTATACATCTAGTTATATGTATGTATCATATATAGTCAAATTGTTATATTTATATGTGTATATGCATCTATAATAAAGTAATTTAATCAAATCTATATGATAAAATACATAAAATATATATAAATGAATATATGGGTATATATTATAGATATGTACAGACACATATATAAATGATTGTGATGACTAAACTTTGGGAAAGAGGAGAAACAAATGTAGTCTTCTCCTATTCAGTTCAGATAGATCCTGGGTATATCTCCACTGTAAGAAAGTGAGATGTTTGACTCTGTTTGAGTCCAGCTTGTAGCATTATTCTAGGACTTTCTCGTTCCAGCACAGGGTCAGAGTGTAGAAATAAGTGTCTGAGATGACAAGGGCAGGATGAGAAAGTCAAAAATTCTGGAGAAGCGTGGACTACAGAGACCATTAGAGATATGAGCAAAAATTGACACAGCCCTTCCTAAAGGCTACTATTTTTTCTGGTCCCCAAAAGTCCAAGAAGAATTGAATATAGCAAGGAGAGGGGAGGAAGGAGGGAGGTAGGGGTTTACAGTGTATGGCACACTTCTTGGGGGCAGGAAAAAATTATAAGAGAAACTTTACCTAACAAATGTAAACAGTGTAAGCTCAATAAACCTGAAACAATAAAAGAAGAAAAAGAAATAATAAAATAAAAATAGAGAATTGAATAGAGAAGTTAATCATAGAGTCTTGGAAACTCTGGTATAAGTGAAATAACACAGTGAAATTAATTTTACCATTGGCTAATTGATATAAATAAGAGTTCCTACAACATATTTTTGACCATAGAAACATCACTACACATTTAAATAAAGACTCATATCACTTCAAATGTTAAATATTGAAATAAATCTCAGCTATATGTACATTTAAGAAAGATTAGTGAAAAATAAGATAATTATTTACCCAGTTTTTGGTGAATCAGTAGGTAATAGCAGCTGTAGTGGCGAAGGGTTATATCATAGAATGAATGTTTGCAAAGGGAACATGGTAAGGAACACCTTTACCCACCACATAGTTAAAAAAAAAATGGCAACAAATATAGTGAACTCAGCTAGTGATTCTGTACTGCATCTATTATGATTATATCCACAATTTTTTTTTTGTATTGATTCATTCATTCGTTTTCCTTTCCAACCTGTTCGTGCCAGGTTAGGGTCACAGGTGGCTGGAGCCCATTTCCACGCAGCTAAGGCAAGGTGGGAACCAACCCTGGACAGGAGGTCTTTCCATAGGGGGGCAGGCTCCACACATTTAGACACACCTGTTAACCTAGTGTACAGGTGAACTGGGAGATCTGGGAGAAAATCAAAGTGCCAGACAAAACCTACCCAGATATGGGGTGAATGACATTCCACACAGATGGTGGCCCTGGCCAGGCATTGGTAATTTTTCCTGATCAATGTAAAGTTGATGAGAAATGTCACTGAAATGTCATTGAAACAAATAATGTTATTTAAGGACCCGCTGTTTTAAATTCTCCCTGTAAATCCAAGTTAATGGAAGTCAAAAAGCTGTGAAAAAATAATATGTTGGATTTCTACAATAATTTTAAAATTTTCAAATTACTTATTAGCGCATAAAAGAGAACATAAATAACCTATCAGAATAAGGAACTTCAAATAAGTTCCTTAGAAGAATTAAGATTTCCTCAAAGTATTTATTTTTTAAATAGTAAAACAATATTAATAAGAACGTTTAAACATGTAACAAGATGGCAGGAGTAAAAATAATATTGCCTTGGTATTTTAATGGGAATTGCATTGAATCTTTAGATCACTTTGGGTTGTATAAACATTTAAACATTGTTGATTGTGCCAATCCATGAGCATGGTACATTTTCCCACTTGTTTACATCCTCTGCAAATTCTTCCCTCTGTATTGTAGTTCTCCCTACAGAGGTCTTTTACCACCTTTGTTAAATATACCTCTAGGCATTGTATTTTCTTTGTTGCTATTGTGAAAGGTATTGAGTCTTTGATTTGATTCTCAGCTTGACTATAGTTAAATGGAATGCTATGGAGGTGTGTACATTGTTTTTCATTGTTTTTGTTACCTGAGACTCTACTGAATTTACTTAACAATTCCAGGAGTTTCTTGCTTGAATCTTGGGAAAATAATACCATCAGCAAAGAGTGATAGTTTGACCTATTCTGTCCCCATTTGGATATGCTTGATTTTATTTTCTTGTCTGATTGCTTTGTCTCGGACTTCCAGTGCTCTGTTGAATTAGAGGAGCGTTGACAGGGAGCCAACTTGTTTAGTTGCAGATCTAAGTGGCAGTGCTGTTGGCGTCTCCCCATTCAGTCGGAAGTTGGCTATGGGTCTGTCATATACGGCTTTTATAATACGAAGGTATATTCCATCTATGCCTCTTGTTAAGCATTCATATCATAAAAGAGTGCTGAATTTTGTCAAATGTTTTCTCTGCATTTATTGACATGATTATATTGCTTTTGGTTCTGCTTGTTTGTGTGGTGAATCACATTTATTGATTTGCATAGGATGAAACATACTTGCATTCCTGAGATGAAGCCCACTTTTTCATGGTGGGTTATTATTTGGATGCAAGGCTGAATTTAATTTGCTAGAATTTTATTGAAAATTTTTGTATCTATATTCATAAGGAAGCTTGGTCTATAGTTTCCTTTTTTTGTTGTATCCCTTTCTAGCTTCACAGTGATACTGACTTCATAGAATGAGTTGGGGGAGATTCCTCCTTCTTGATAGTATGAAATAATTTTTTTTTTTTTTGCAGTTTTTGGTCGGGGCTGGTTTGAACCTGCCCCCTCCAGCATATGGAGCCGGTACCCTACTCCTTTGAGCCACAGGCACCACCCTGAAATAATTTCTGCCATGTGGATATCAGTTCCTCTTTGTAGGTCTGTTAACATTTAGCTGTAAAACCATCTAGTTGCAGACTTTTCTTCACTGCTTTTTATTACTGCTTCAATTTTGTCCCATGATATTGGTCTGTTTAGGGATTCTATTTTCTCTTAATTGAGCTTGAGAAGTTGTGTATTTGTAAGGATTTGTCCATTTCTTCAACATTTCCAGTTTTTGTGCATAGAGGTTTTTATAGTATTCTGAAATTTTGTTATATATTTCTGTGATATCAGTTGTCATATACCCTTTCATTTCTGATTGAGCTTAGTAGAGTCCTTTCTTTTCTGTTTTTTATTAATCTAGCAAGTCTGTTGATTTTCTTTGTATTTTCAAAGCACCAACCTTTTTCATTAATTTTCTGTACAATTCTTTTGTTGTTATTTTCACTTAGTTCTTCTTTAACCCTTAGATATTTCTTTTCTTCTCTGGGTTTGGATTGGTTTGCTGTCCCTTTTCTATTCCCTGAAATGATTAATTATATTGTTGATTTGTCTCTTTCTGCCTTTTTAAAAATTTTTCTGCCTTTTTATTTTTTATTTTTGAGGCATTTAAGGCTATGATTTCCTATGAGGACTGCTTTTGCTGAGTCCCACAGAGTTTGATAGCTTGTAGCCCTTTGCCATCTAGTTCAAAGCTTGTGATTTCCATTTTAATATCCTCCTTGGTCACACTTACAATTTTAACTTGAACTGTACAAATGGAATTTATGTAACCAAAGCTTTTGTATCCTTGAGACATTCTGAAAAATAACATCACCTATATCACATGTGAATGGTTTAGATTTTCTTATTAAAAAACAGTATGTTTAGGGTGGTACCTGTGGATCAAAGGAGTAGGGTACTGGACCCATATGCTGGACGTGGCAGGTTCAAACCCAGCCCTGGCCAAAAACTGAAAAAAAAAAAAAAAACAATAGTATGTTTATATTGAATTTGAAGACAAAATATAGTTCTGTACTACCACAAGGAAAACACTCAAAACAAGATGGTGAAAAATATTGAAAATCAAAGGATACACACAACCCTTAGCCACTTATCTTAGTCTTTATATTGTATTTGATAGATAATACCATACTGAAGAAATTATTCAATAAGTCACGGTACATAGATACCAAGAAAAATGTATCCATGCAATGGAATAACATAATATGATATCATTAAATTTTCTAAGCATTTTTAGCAAGTATAGTATTTATATATAATTCTATCTTATTTATTTTAAAAGTTGAAAAAATCTTGTATATATTTTTACATTCTTTTTATATATATATATATTTATTTTTACATTCTTGTGGATACTAGATAAAAGATACAAACTAGTGATTTTAATGTCAGTTATCTGGAGATGAAATTAGTAAATCATTGAAAATGGAAAGAAATTAACAATTAAAAAATAAAAACCCTGTTCTAAAGAATTAGGAAATGACCAGGTAACCTAATAGAGGTGAATATAATCACAATGAATAAAAAGGTAATTTGAAAGACAAAAATTTACACAAAAGTTGATAAAATTTTATAGTAAAACTATAAGAATAGAAATAATGTGATTCCCCTTAAAAGCAAAGTGGGAATAATACCTGTCTTTGATTGAAGTATTAATTAATCAATATTTAATTATCACCGTGGATGGATTTAGTTTTAATTATTTAATATTTGTTTTCTGTTTGGCTTCTTTGTTGTTATTGTCATTTTTCTCCTCAATTGTCTTGATATTTTGAAGTAACCGATTTCTTGCTTTGTTGATTATTCGCCTTTGTTTTTTATCGCATTTATTTCTGCTGTGATATTTATTACTCTCTTCCTTCACTTTGTTCACTAGTTATTTTCTGTCTCCTTAAAATTCAACTGTAGGGTCTTTTAAAATACCTTTTTTTGTAATATAAGTACTTTAAGGCCTATGGCCATTAACACAATTATGAGAGTTGCTTCTGTGTACTTGTCTAAGTCATTTAAAGTCTTGACCCCTATTGCTTTTTTTTGTTGCAAATTAATTATATTATTCCTTTCTGTATATTTCAAGTACTTTTGAATTATATTATTGGTATTTTGAGTATTTATTTGTGGAAACTTTCGCTCCTTATTCCCCTAGAGTATAGATGTTTTGGTGTTGGTAGGAAATCAACTTTCCTGGATGCCTGCTATAATTTCTGTCTTTCCTGGTGTGGGCAGCAGTTTAAATCGCAGCTATGCCATTTTTATCTTAGGTGAAGCTCATTTGAAGCTGAAGGATTTCAACCTAAATGATTCTAGGTAAACTGTAGAGTTAGAAAGAGTTTATACACAGTCCTTGGACCTCTTCCTGGGACCTTTGTTTTGCAGGTCATTCCCTATTCCCCTTCTAGCTTTCCAATTGCCCTAGTCTGTCTCCTTTGCAAATATGGGAGGTTATTAACTGAGGGCTGGTACTCTTGCTCATGCTGCAACCCTTGTGTGCTTTTGCGATAAAGCCATAAACTTTGGAAGCCCAATATAGATCAGTCCCTTTGTTAAGCTGGAAAAGCCTTCCTGCTTATTCTCATTTTGCTTGACTTCATTTACTTCTATTTTGTATTTTTTCCAGAGATTTTTAGGGTTGGTCTGCTTTGTAGTTTACTAGAAACCGAACCCTTGGAGAAATTCCTTAAAACTATCTTTTATAGCGGACAAGATAGCATTTTCCACATAAACTTGAAAGGAGATGGCAATTAAAAAAATAAAGAAATCAGTGTGATCAGCTAACACTTAAAATTACTGAATTTTCATATCTATTCTTGGCTAACCTGTATATTGATTTTTTTCAAGTGGCAATAAGAAATATTAAGGCTGTACAATCTGGAAAGATGATGGGCTTGCTAATTTATTTACTATTGGAAACAATGTAGTTATGGTTTCTGTAGTGTAGAGCTATTTATGTTACTTTGGAACAATGTTGGAATTCTTATCTTTGCCACAATAGATTAATAAGTTTTAAGACTAAGTATCATAACTATATTGCAGTTTAGATATTTCATTCCCTTGCGTTAATATAAGCCACACATGTAGCTGATTTGAATAGATTCAATAAAATATCTAGTAAGGTAATATTTAAAATGATATAAGAAAAGGAGGTTTAAATAATTCAGCATCTTACATAATATTTAGACTCTTGTGATACTATTTGATGATATATTTAAAGATATGAAGAATTTTATATAATTTTTCATTGGTAAATGAAAGTGCATGTGTCAGTAAAATATCAAGGACAGTTTTATTTTAGTAGACATATTTTTGATCAGTATCAAATTTTACACTGTATACCAAAGACTAAGACTGATTTTAAATTTCACCTCACTAATACTATAATTTGCAATTGTATGGCAAATTATTCTTTTTTTAAAATATAATTCCTAGGGGTGGTATATAATAATTCAATCATTATTTTTTATTTATTTATTTATTTTTTGAGACAGAGCCTCAAGCTATTGCTCTGGATAGAGTGCTGTGGCATCACAGCTCACAGCAACCTCCAACTCCTGGGCTCAAGCGATTCTTCTGCCTCTGCCTCCCAAGTAGCAGGGACTACAGGCACCCGCCACAACACCTGGCTATTTTTTGGATGCAGCCATCATTTTTGTTTGGTGAGCCCTGGGCTGGATTCGAACCTGCCAGCTCAGGTGTATGTGGCTGGCACCTTAGCCACTTGAGCCATAGGTGCCAAGCCAGCAAATTATTCTTTATTTTATAGTAATTTCTTCATAATTTAAGAACATGAGAAAAGAAAAAAATGAAGAAACTCTAAGTTGTACTTAAACATAAAGGATTAAGTTATGCTGGTAAACTCAAGCTATTTTAATGAAAACATTTTCAATAAACATTGCATTTGTTTTTCAATCTAATTCTGTTCTAGTAAAGCACAAAATAACATCGAAGCAGAATCAGATGGCGTAAAACCGTAATGAAGGAAAATAATTGGTCCCTTATTTTATATTCAACATGGAATGTTTTAAAAAATTATTTCTTACAAATTAAAGATTGTTCATAACATTGTTCACATGCTAATAGCTTATCTTCCTGTTAGGTGAGGTCACAATGACAGTGGTAAAGTTGGGAGAAACGATGTTACTTTCAGTAAGAACTCTGCAAAGTGTAGACAGAGGCAAAGGGCAGATAGGTGGACGGAGTGAAGTGAGTGCTTTATTAGCTGCTCAGATACTGGTTGGACGTCGACTGGAAACAGTGAAACATGGTACAGAGCATTGAGGACCAATCTCCCTAAGGGCTAAACAGTCCATACATAAAGTGGTTGTATTTTTTTAAAGATAGAATTTGGGTAGATTTCACAGTTTATAGTGGTTTTCTGTAAATGATGGTTTCAGTTACGTTCCAAATGTGTCTTCTGTGTGAAAGTTGTCTTTGCTTTTCAAGTTGCATAAACAACCCTCTACCGTGCCTTGCCATTTCCCTGTGTTAACACAACTAATTTTTCAGCTCACTAAGAGCATAAATTGAAAAACCTCAAAATTGGCCTTTTTGTTGTGGTTTCTGGCAGATTCAAAAATAGCAATGAAAATAAATTGGGACATTTGGTCACAGGTAACACAGCACAGTGGAATAGAAAATATAAATTTCTGCTCAAACCGATATAGTAAGAAAGGCTTAATAGGCACATAGGTTTCACCTCCGCCATGAGCATTCTTGCTAATTGGAAATGGAATTTAAGTTGCCAGGAATAAGGTCAGGTTACGTGATCCAAACATAATGGTGGATAACACTTGGAAAAAAAAAAAAAACAATCTGCTTTCTAACATGACAAGAATGATTTGCAGTTAATAATAGAAGGGGAAAGGCCAGGCTTTTCAGTTACCCTTGACTTCACCTAGGACAAAAAAAAGAAATCACTTCTGCTGCTGTGAGCTACTTACTTTCTTCCTGGTCATTATGGCTTAGTTATATTTTAGTGATGAAATCTATCATTACTGACTTTATTGACATTAAAGTTGATTTACTTGTGTGCCTGGTGAATAAAGCAGCACTGTGCTGTGTTCCTGTGGCTGAGTGCTTGAGAAAGCAAGTGTAGCTCCAGCTTAATTGTGTTTTCCTGGCTCACTTACCCTCTAATCTCAGCTCTAAAAAAGAAAAAAAATAAATAAATAAGCATTACACCTCTATCAAATCAAGTGACAATGGAACTGATAGCCCTAAAATGGGTGTTTGTTGGTGGTGGTGGTTTGATGCTGTAGATTAAGGAATTTAAACTCATTTGGAATTTTAACATATTACCAGCAGAAAGCCATAATTATTTTTAAACAGATTTCTGAAATTTAACACCTTGCCATTTCATCTTCTAGAACCAGAATTTTGTAAAACGTAAACAATCTACCAAATCAATTCCTTTTATATTAACAATGAACTGATGAAATTTTAATTAGAATATGTAATTAACTGAACTTCTGTGTAATAATGAACAAGAAATACTTAACTATGATTATTAAATGATAGAATTTTATGAGCTATACCAATGTTATTTTGCATATCGATTATTATGAGTAATAGTTCTTTGATGCAATTCTATTGCATATTTTTATATTGAGATGTAATATAAAATTTAATCGCATTTATGATTCATTAGACATTTTCTCATATACCTGTATACTTAGTAATTTGTGGAAAAAAGGGGACAAGGAAGGAGAGAGAATGAAAGAAGTAAACTGACTTAATATTAATTAACATCGGAATCTCCTTCCCTTAAATATTTGTCTGGTCTTCCTAACAGACATGCATCTGTTATATAAATTTCTACCATTATTTCAATTTTTGATAAAATAAATTCACGCAACCTGAGACTTAATTAGTCATTCACAATATTGCGATTGTCATAACATAGAGTTTGTACTGTGAGGTCAGACAGAACTGGATTGAGATCTTGACTCTGATTTAGTAGATATGTGGCCAATGGCAAGTTATGACTCTTTCTTATAAATAAATGGAGAAATAATCTTACATATTTTAAGATCTGTTTTGAAGGTTAAGTAAGATATTACATGCAAATTGCAGAGCACAATGACACATAATACTTGTTTAATGCTGGCTGTCATCATCATCGTCACCATTGTGTCATGTCATCTAGCTGATCTATAACAAAGCACATGAGTCATATTTATCAGAAATATGAGGTTCTGCATCTGAGCAGGCAAGGGAAAATAGCTTTTAATAGGCATATCAATGAGATTTATGAACACTTTTTCTATTTAAAATAATCCCCATTCATTTTCAAAGAAATAGTATTATAATTTTTTTATTCTTGCTGGTTTAGACTTTAGAAAAATTTCCAAGTGATGTATGTTTGAGGAAGAAAAATGGAGGACATGGTAGTATAACAAACTTTCTTTGGTGATTCAAAAAATATATTTGGCGAGCACATTAGATCGTGGCAGATGGAACATTAGAAAATTCAATCTGAAGAGAATGCTTCATAGGAAATGGTCTTTGTAATTGGTAATGCTTTCATTTAGAACTAGTGTAATTATTTTTCAGTGTCTAGAAGGCATGAACTTTTAAGAAGCCACATACAATTTTTTTTAAAAGCACAAATTTGAATAAGGAGTATGGATTTGTAAAGGCTGGATTTATTTTCTTTTGAAACATTCTAATGCTTTTGTGCAAAGAATTAGTCTTAATTACTTGACAAGTGCTGCTCCATGACAAAAACTAAGTTTAATATGGGACCAAACCCAGGAAGTATGATAATGTTGTAGTTAAAGGTAGTTTTAAGGCTGGAACAGGTCATTATATCTAATCTTTTATGGAATGTAGGTGGGTTTGTAGATTGTAAACTCAACTGAACTAATACTAGCTCAGGAGGAGACCCTAAAATCTGTGACTTTTAGTTGGTTTGTTAGGGCTTCTCACTACTGTTCGCCAGACTGAACTGCTTCAAATCTCATTATACTTAAATTACTACCGAGGCCAGACCAAAGGCTAACTTGGTACAGCTCTAACCTATAAGGAACTACTTACTATTTCCTTGGGCATAATTTCACATTTGGAAAATGAAAAGCTATGTGTGTCAGTGAATCAGTCAACTAAAATGAACCATATTTAACAAATGAACAATCAGCATTAACTTTTTCTTTCCCGTATTTACTAAGTCATTTTAGGTATGTTTGAGTTCGTAATAATTGAAAAGCATTCTGTTTAGCCTTATGAATATTTTGTTTATTTTGTTCATTTTGTGTTGCCAAACAGACACATAAAATAACATACTATATATGGACTAAACAACACTAGGTATTTATCGAGTGTCAAGTATTTGTCAAGGAAACTCAGGTCTGTGGGGTGGGGAAAATGTGTATCAGATATAGATCATGCTGTCAAAGTACTTAGAGACAATTTAACAGTGAGATAAGACACAAATATTCTACAACACAAATTAGTGAATAATAAGTATTGTAGGAAAAGTACTTACAATAGAGAAGAGGCAGGAAGCATATCAGAAAGATTTTATGGAGATGCATAAGAAAGATGAAAAGGGTCAGGGGGAAGAAGATAGAATTCAGGTTTCCAAATATGAATGTTATAGCTGGGTATGCTGGTTCATGACTATAATCCCAGCATTTTGGGAGGCCAAGGTCGGAGTATCCCCTGAGGCCAGAAGTTCAAGACCAGCCTGGGTGACATAGTAACACTCCATCTCTATAAAAAAATAAAAATGAAAGAAGAAATAGCCAGGTGTGGTGGCAAATGCCTGTGGTCCACCTACTTGGGAGACTCATTGCTGAAGCCCAGAAGTTTGAGGTTGCAATGAGCTGTGATGATGCCACTGCACTTTAGTACAGGTGATACAGAGAGGCCTTGTCTCTAAATAAATCAATGAATGAATGTAAGATATTAATGCTATGGATGCTCTTGGCATTTATTTACATCAGAAATCATTTAATTGGAGTATAGCGTGCATAACAATGTTTATGACTGATCAACAAGGATTTTATCAAGACTTCAGTATCCTAAATATCACAGAACTATGGTAAGATTCTATAACAAGCCTGTATTTTATTGTGTGTACTGATAGTCAAAAGGATTTTGTAAACAGTAATCACATGATAGAAGATATACTTTAGAAAAATTAATCTGATTACTGTGTCTTGGATGAAATTGGAGGAGGTAAAAATTAGGAGCAAGAAGATCGGGGGAGTAATTGTTGTTAAGACAAGGTCAAAGTTTGGGTGACGATAGTTCCATGTTTCCTTGATACCCATTTTAACATCCCTAAAGCAGCAATACATCTATTTTTTTTCTTAGCATAAAAGATAATGATTCTTATATAAGTATCTGTAATTTAAATTTACAAGTCTGTAACTCAAGTTTGACTTTGAAGGGAAAATCATGTCTTTTTCATTTTCATTTCTCTTTGGAACGTTGCATGAGGGTTTTCCCAGGGTATGTCCTTATTAAACTGTGTGTTTAATAATTGTTGACTTTATAGTTTAGTGTATACATCCAACTCTCCTGGGCGGTAGAAGGAGGGACAAACAGAGGAAGTAAGATACAACTTCTGATCCCGTGCCCATCCCAATCTCTTCACCAAGAGAAAAGCATTTAGATCTTTTGGAATCTACTGGCAGTGATGTTGATGGATAGAGATAGATACACAGTATTGATATGAAGCTGAACTACAAGATTTGGAAAAGTATGTTGGAAAAACAATAGAAACTAGTCATCCTGGGTATTATTATGTACACAGGCTTGATTTGAAATTTTTATATTTAATTAAAATTATGATCTCATCTAATCTATACCTCATAAATTCCCTTTCCTCACCATTGTTTTCAAATTGCCACCTCCATGTTCTCACCTGGAAACGTGGATAACATGTTGCCTAAGTTGAATTGTTTCCTATTGATGAGGTAATAATGTTTTCTTACTTGTATAGTCTTGGTTTGATTCCACTTTATTGCGTCAAGATTCAACTGTGTTTTAGTCTTGTCCAAGTATTCATGTGTGAAAAGTACAAAGATTTATATTTTCCTCATTTTTCTCTTTCTACACATGGCCTTGTGACCTGTGTCAATTCCTGAAATTCAGATATCAAGATGACACATCTCCTTGCTCCAGTATAACAAATTCAATTTCTAAATAGTATACACTTAACATTCTTCTATTTATATGTGTGTTTATGTGTATACATATATATCTTTAAGAATATGTAAAATTTTTACCCATTTCATTTATTTTTTAGTCATGTCTGATTATTAACAGAAGAGTGATGTTAACACAGTTATTTTACAATTATTCAAAATAAATTATAGAAAATGTCTTCTAAAGAATGCCCTGAATGTCTTGGAAACAATATATTTTACTTACATAAATAATTTTAATCTTCTTTTATCTCATTGTTGTGAGAATACCGATCACATACCCTTTCAGGTATTCACTAAATTTCCACTTTCTTGCCGGTTTGCTCAGGGGATAGATTTCATTATTTATCTTGGTTTTATATCACTCTAAAACAGTCCTTCTCAACCTGTGGGTTGCCACCCCTTTGGGGTTCGAACGACCCTTTCACAGGAGTCGCCTAAGACCATCCTGTATATCAGATATTTACATTATGATTCGTAACAGTAGCAAAATTACAATTATGAAGTAGCAACAAAAATAATTTTACAATTGGGGGTCACCACAATATGAGAAACTGTATTAAAAGGTCATGACATTAGGAAGGTTGAGAACCACTGCTCTAAGATGTCAAAAGAAGGTTTTGGCCAGAATAATTAAAAAGTCATTATAATTGAAGGTAGGGATAACAACAATTTGCAGATTGAACAATTTGTAGTTCATCACATTAAATACTCTACTGCTTATGAAAAAGACATAAATAGATTTTATCACACAAAAATGATGTTCTGTGCCAAAAACCATGATGTTCAAGCTAGAACATATAATAGATAAATTTGAGAAATGAAAGTCTTTTGCTGAATCCAAAGTTTATGTTTAAACAATTTATAAGAAGGAGCTCAAATCAGAAAACAAACAGAATTAGATTTAAATTATACTGGAAATTATAAAGATTGGCTATAGATGACCGAATTTACTATTTTTTAAAAGAAATAATAAATAGAAGATAAACTAATACATAATAAATATATAATTTCCCGTGAAAAATTTTCTATTGTAAAACTAAATTTTCAGGTCACAAAGACTCAGGATCCAAGTAACACTGATTGATGAACATATATACTTGGGCATTTTATGGTATAATTCTAGTATATGGGTGGAGAGTGTGTGACTGCACATGTATGTGTGTGTATAAGTGTGTGTAGATGTATATGTGTACACTTCTCTGTATTTATTGCCCAGCAATGAAGGAAAACTAATCAGAAAGCATCAACTTGTTATTGCAGATCAAGAAAGTGGAAAATAGTGGGGCAATTATCGGCTACTACTCAGAAAAAAATACAAGTAGAGATATCCAGACATATAAAAAGAATATCCCAGTTACTTCAGGCAGGAAAATTATTGATAAAGAATTCTAACCCAACTCTCCATGAATTATCCCAGAGACTTTGAGGTACAGAAGAAGAAGATGAGAGGAAACACTGGTGAATGTTGTATAATAATAAATAATTAATTCTATAAACCGCCTCGACAGTCTATGGAACAGTAGTATGCTTTGAATATCTCACTTACAAAGTGCTGGGAGGAAAGTGGGACACGTTTTTGAAAGGTTTTTCTTATTTGGGTAAAAGCTGAAGAGCAAACAGATCAGAACATCTTAGCGGGTGGAATAACTGATAACGTCTCTCTCTAGAGCAGTAGAGAAAGGTACATTTTATTAGGAGTGTCAGCTAAGGAAAGATAAACTTTATTCGAAAGTACAAACTACAATAATTCTTTTGGTGAACAAGGGCTTTCTGGATCATATGACTTCAAAAGATAAATTGAGGTAATAAGATAAAAAAGCTAATACAGAGGGTGCCAAAAATGTGCACACATTTTAAGAAAAGTAAAAACTATGTTACGATTGTCTTATCCAAGTCACATTTGACTTACACAGTTACAAGAGATACAAGATAACAATGTACAACATAAGAAATGTTACTGGTCTATACCAAGTTTTACAATTTGAATGCAGTTTTTTCCTTTCTAAAAATATGTATACATTTTTTGGAACCTTCCGTGTAAACATCTTAAGGGATGAAATAAAGAAATTGTCTTAAACTAAATGAAAGCACGCTAGAATATCCAATTGAAAGATAGAATCAGCTTGGAGCCTGTGGCTCAAGTGGCTAAGGCACCAGCCACATACACCTAAGGTGGCAGGTTCAAATCCAGCCTGGGCCTGCCAAACAACAATGATGGCTGCAACCAAAAGATGGCCGGGCATTGTGGCAGGTGCCTGTGGTCCCAGCTACTTGGGAGGCTGAGGCAGGAGACTCGCTTGAGCCCAGGAGTTGGAGGTTATTGTGGGCTGTGATGCCACAGCACTCTACCCAGGGGGACAGCTTGAGGCTCTGTTTCAAAAAAAGAAAGATAGAGTCAATTGGGCCAATTTAAGAACAACTGAGCTCTAAGGAACCAACATAAACCAAAGTGGATAAAGAAATGTTGAAAATGGGCACGTGAGCAGAGAGGTGTCAGTTGAGTGCAAACAAAGCCTAAACAGTAGCAGCAGTGGTTTTAGTATTAGATGAGATGGCATTGGAGGATAAATGTCTAAAAAGAATATACAAATATCTTCCTCAACAGTATTCCTAGTGTTCATTTATTCATCAAATATTTACTGAGCTTTGCTCTGTGCTAAGCAGTGTTCTCGGGACTAGAGATACAGCTATGAAAAAGATTAGAGCAACAAATCTCTGTCTTCCTGGGGTTTACAATGGAATGAGTATTATCTGAAAGTGGATTCATGATTAAATATGGATTCATTTGGTTTGACAGCAAAAAAAATGTGGAGAAAGGTAGAGCTGGCCTTGTTTAGGTGATTCAGTGATCTCAGATCCCTGGTGGTCAACTCTGTCGTTTTTAAGGCATCTTGCTCATAGTTATAGCAATTCCAAACCTCACTCACTTCCGTACATTACTATATTCAAAGGCAAGAATGAAAAGGCTGTGGGCCTTTCTCTCTTATCAGACATTTATTCTCTACTTATCTGCCAGAAGTGGGTGAAGAACCCACCAAGAGCCAGGACTATTGCTGAATTCTTTGATTTCAAAGGATATCTGGCAGATACCTGACAAAATCTGAGAATCTCTTAGGACAAAAGGGGGAGTCGTTAAAGATATGTTGGAAATTATGTAGGCAGCAAAGTGTTTCTGATCTCTTACTGTAATTAGTGTAAAAACACTAATTACAAAGAAATTATCCCTTATATAAACCTGTATGCACTAACCAACACAGCAGTCACACACACACAAACACAGTGTATAATGTAAAACAAAAATTACAAACACGAAGATAATTTAATGAAAATGCAGTCATAATGTAAGAGTACATGGCATCTCTATAGTCGACTGAATCATTCAATTAGCAGTCTTTGTTTTTAGCTATACATTAATTCTTGATTAAAAATATCTTAATATTTTTATAGAACCATTTACAAAAATTGCAACAAAGATGACTTTGATCATTGCAGAGGTTTGATAGCTTCACTTTTTCAATATAATAAAATACAATTATAAATGCATAATAAAGGTAGATACAGAAATCCTTAATGATGGAAGTTAAAACAACCTCTCAGATATACTTGGGTTAAAGCAAAAATTAAATTAAGAAATCCGTACGTCCCTAGAAAACAATGAAACAAAGGAAAAGTCATACCAAAAACTTAAAAGACAAAGAAAAATCTATATCATTGATAAGTTAGATTCAAATGCCTTCATTATCAAAAAAGAGAACTCTCAACCTAAAGAAAATTGGTTATTTATTTTAAATTTGAGTAGCAACAACCAAAAAACAAATAAGATGGATAACTTAATACATTTCAAATGAACAAAACAGAAACAACAAAAACCTATCTAAAAGAATCAATATTATAAAGTTTATAATAATTTATAAAATATATTTATACCAACTGGTCTTATAGATTAAAATATTTTATTTAAATGAAAGTATTAACTAGATTTTCACCATTTTCCAACTTAGAAAAGTTGGAAGGAAATCTTAAATACCCTTCCCTTTCTACATGTATCGTAAAGAATTCACATCCTCATTCCACTGCCTTTACTTTGGGACAAAGCACATCTTATCAGCATGACTTTGAGGACGGATTGTGATCCTACATCAGAGAAGTAGCACTCCCTTCCCAATTTACTTTTTAGGAATATTCTTTAGTGCTGCAGAATAATCAGCTCAATCTTGACTCCTTAACTACAACGAGAGTCATCCAGGGAGGAAGTGAAATTATCATTAAACACTCACTGACCAAAATCAATTAGTTCACCTACGATATTAATTAAATGGCTTGCCTTGTGCACTCAGCAGCCCTTGTGACCTACAATGTCATGAGAATGAGATCCGGTAAAAAATAAATAAATAAAAATTAATAATAGGGACTTTGGTGTCAAACTTAACTGAAGCCCAGTGTTGGCTTAGGCCTCTGATGAGTTGTTTGGACCTGAACAACGTGTATCATTTGGGAGCCTTTTTTTTTTTTTTAATTTTCTGTAAAAGGAAGATAATGACTATATGATAAAATAGTTGTGAAGATTTCAATAATTAATATCTGATGTCTCTAGCACATAGTATTATAGCTGCTTAATAAATAGCAATGTCCTTTTTTTCTTTCTGGAATATCAGGTGTCTGGAATGTCAGGTGTTGTCATTGATACAGACTTGGGTTTTCATAAAAAAAGATTTTACAGAGGAAAGGAATGATAATATCCACCCTTTTCTAAATAACTAGAAGCCTCTATTGGAAAACGCCTTACACATTAGCAAAAGGTGTTATGTGCATCTATGTGGGGTACTTAAGTGAAAAACAAATCTGGTTGTGTTTTCTTCATTGCACCCCTCAATTCTACATGGTCTTTCTGATTTCTCCTGTTTGTCTATTTTAATACCGCATTGCCTACTGAAGCCAGCTTTCAGCTTTTTCCATCTGTGAAGGTCCTTAACCAGATTCTGCCAAACCTCCGCTTACCCTAATGTGGTTGGTGTCACAGTTACCTTAGCATCAAATGTGCTGTAATGCCTCTTACCAGCCTTACCAGAGAGAATGAACTTGACCTGCTCTATGAGACACCTGCTAACTAAGAGCTTGTGGAACAGGACCCTGCTTGACATTTTGGTCTCTGGCTTGGGTGAGTTTCTCTAGTGCCCTCTCAGAGCAAGCATTCACCCACTCTTCTGAGTTGTATGAGGAGTCCACATTCCTCAACTCCATAGAAAAGAAAGCTTGACATGTTAACTCAACTGCACAATTTGCTAGTCTTTCTAATCTCATCTTAAAGGGAAGGATTACTGCCTAATTTAGAGGGGTACTTTAAACAATATTGTGAAGAAAAGAATTGAAATGGTTTTCAATTATAAGTAGGTAGCAGTTTTACAGAAAGTCAGTCTTAGTTGAGTTCTGTAGGAGTTTACAATCACTCCTGAAGATGTCAGGGAGGGAAGGGCCATTCTTTGCACAGTGATGTTAATTGATAACTAGTGCAAGGGTCACATAGAAGCATTTTACAAAAATTTTTTCATTGCATTTATATGCTGGCAATGGTTTCATAAAAGCAGCTGCCCACCACATAGCCCACTTTGTTATCTCGGGTCTGCGATACTCAGTAGACATTATTCAGGAGCAGCATAGGATGTTGGGTGAAGTGTTGATGAAAATCCACAGTAATAAAAACCCCACAGATGTGAAGTCAATTATAGTATCAACCGAAGTTTGTTATGAAGAGATCCTTGTTATTAAAGTATCCACTCCTCAACAAGGCTGACCTTCTCAAATGCTAGTCTGCCACAAGGCATGAGATTTAAAAAAATCTAATAACAAGTTTCCCCACTGTGGTTTCAATTGCCTTCTCACATCTCCCGCAGTGTTCTGTTCCCGTCTGAGATAACGCAGGCGGTTTTGGTCCTCAGTGGGTCAAAGTGGCCTGTATTTACACTAGAATAATCAGAGACAGGCCTTCCGCCTTGATCACATTATCTAGATAGAGTTGACTCAAATTTTTATTTTACTTAGCTGTGTAAGTTTTGAACTGCAAAAATCAAAGTTTGTTTATTCTTAGATTCCTCCTAATAAAATGCTTTATGTATCCTGGAGACTCGAAAAATTGGAGTGCTGTTCTATCTTTTGAGGACAAGTTGGGTCATTTGACATGTTATAGTTTTACATCAAAATAAACATAGGTAAAGATTAAAATAAATGCTACTGATGTCACCTTTTTGAAAAGCACCTTCTTGCTCCGCACCTGTGGCTCAAGTGGCTAAGGCGCCAGCCACATACACCTAAGGTGGCGGGTTCAAATCCAGCCCAGGCCCGCCAAACAACAATGATGGTTGAAACCAAAAAATAGCCGGGTGTTGTGGCGGGCACCTGTGGAGCCAGGTACTTGGGAGGCTGAGGCAGGAGACTCGCTTAAGCCCAGGAGTTGGAGGTTGCTGTGAGCTGTGATGCCACAGCACTCTACCCAGGGGGACAGCTTGAGACTCTGTCTCAAAAAAAAAAAAAAGAAAAGAAAAGAAAAGAAAAGAAAAGCACCTTGAAGAACTTGAAAGTAGCCTTTGAAAATAGGGTTGGTAGGATGACACTTTACCTGAATCAGAACATCATGACCTGCGCCCGCCCACCAGTCCTGGTCAAGTCTGCCTTCTCAGTGTGACCCCAACAAACCACTGCATATCTTCATTGCGGTCTTGTTATACTCTATAATAACTTTCAATTTGCTCTTGTGAGTTTAAACTGTGTTCTAACAATTTGGAGCAAGGAGGATATTTTGTTTTCTCATATTTTCAAAGTAACATGCTTAGTGCAGAGTAGTCAGTTCTGAAGTGGTTAGAACACAAAGTAATATCAAACAAGAAAACTATTTTTTCATAATTGAATGAGTTATGGTAGTTGTAAAATTATGTATCTATTCCAAATATTTTCTGAATATAATTATTCCGTCATACCAAAAAAAGTGAAAAAATAGGATATTTTAAAATGTGCTAAATAGATATTGAAGAAACTAATCCTATGACAAATCCAAAGGATTTTAATCATAGTTTCTTAGCTCTCAAAATTTGGAATACACCAGATCAGTTAATATGCGTTATATCAAGGAGTGTGTGTCTGTGTGTGTATTCTATCCCCTTATGGATTTATAAAAGCACATAGTGGACCTCCCACCAGATTGTATACATGTAGCTGGTTTGAAGTCACAGGATACTGGAACCTCATTCTCCTTCTTTTATTAACTCCAAATGCCTTTATTCAATTTTGTTAGAGAATGGATTCAAGAAAACACTAAGCCTGATCAAGTTTCACTTATAATTATTTAATATTAAGGAACTTCAGATCTTTGTTGTCCCAGAATCACCAATGAGATCTTCTGTTCACTCATTCTAGAAAATAGGAGACTCACATAAGTAGCAAAGTAATTTCTTTTTCTGTCTTTTTTTTTAAGACACAAGGTTTTGCTGTTTGTCTAGGTTAGAATGTCAAAACTCAATGTAACAAGAAGCTCCTGTGCTCTAGCAAACCTCGCCACTCAGCCTACAGAGCAGCTGAGTAGCTGTAAAGCTGCAATTACAGGTAAACACCACTAGGACCAGCTATTTTTTTTTTTTTTTAAATTTTTGGTAGAGACAAAGTCTCTCTATGTGGACCAGGCTGGCCTTGAACTACTGGCCTCAATTAAACCTCCCAACTTGGCCTCCCAAAGTGCTGAGATTACAGGAGTGAGCCAAAATGTCCAACCCAAAATGAATTTCTTTAATCAATAAGTTGATAATTAAAACAAGCAAGTGCCTAATGAGTGAGTTTATGCACTGGTATCCTATCACTCAATTTGGTTTACTAATTGACACCTGGACTGGAACCCCATTTTTAGGTTTTCAGACATCACAAACACTAAAACAAAATCACTTTTCCTGGGCTGGGCACATTGGTTCATGCCTGTAATCCTAGCATTTGGGAGGTCGAGGCAGGTGGATTGCCTGAACTCCCAGGTTTGAGATCAGCCTGAGCCACAGAGAGACCCCATATTTCAAAATAGCTGGGTGTTGTTGGCAGGTACCTGTATTCCCAGCTACTCAGGAGGCTGTGGCAAGAGAATCTCTTAAACCTAAGAGTTTGAGGTTGCCGAGAGCTATAACCCCACGGTATCCTATCCAGGGTGACAAAGTGAGACTCTGTCTCTAAAAAAAAAAAAGAAAGAAAATAACTTTTCTCTTTGCCTGTACCGTAAGAAGGGGTTTTGTGGTTCTTGTAAAATGTGTCACGTGTCACATAATGAAAGAAGCAGAATTGAGGAAAGAGGAGACTTAGCTGGACTGTCCTCTCCGCCTGCGGACAGAGGCTGACAGGAAAAGCCTACTTTGGCCCTGGTTAACTGGAGCAAAGTGGCTGATCTTCCTTGTATTGTCCCACCCACCCAAAGTGAGTAGTTTCAGTTTATACTGCTGCCCTCCCCTCTACTCTGGTAATGCCCTCCTGGGGAGAGGGGGATTTCAAACTGTGCCAACATGGGGATTCAGAAAAGTGAGGCATCGGAGGTGGAGACCTGCCAGCCCTGGCTCCCAAGGGAGCTTCTACAAATTTATCTTCGAATTGGACTCCCCCCGGGAATACTGATCCCTGGAGTAGTTTCTGTCTTTCCCTGACCAAGGACCTTGATCCTTTCAGCACTATCCTAGGACCTCTTTCTTTAGCTTTGGACCTTAAGGGAAATTTCCAAGGTGCAAGTTAGGGACCCTGATTAAAAACCTTTGGCAGCTTTTAAACAGAACTGGAGTTTTAACTTCAAACATTTGGATTTGTGGTATGTGAACCTTATTTGTGCTCTTCACCCAGGGCTGCGTGGGTTTAGCAGCCAGCCTGATAGATGCAAGGCATCCTCCACCCTGCAGTCTGGCCCCTGGTCTTTGTGTGCGTCTGTTCCTTCCCTGGCACCTTCCACTCTGCTGATAGCCTATATTTAGTGGTCTATTCTCAGACAACACTCTGACACGTTGGTAATTATTGTTTGATAGCTTACAAAGGGATCTGAAATGTCCTTATTGCCTTCAACTTTATGTACTAAAACAATCCAATCCATTTTTTTTTTATAAATTGTACTTGGTTTATCGTGTTCAAGTACTATTTTTATGTTATTCCACTGAACTAAAAGCAAGCGGGAGAGATAAAATGTCCTTTGTTTAAGTGCTTAGTTACTATTAAAAAACGGAGAGAGATATCACATGTTCCAAATAGGAGATCGGATGACTAGACTCTGACAACTAGATTTCTAATAAAGAATTGTTTATTTTGTCATTTGAAAGTAGAATTTTCTCTGACCTAATCTCCTTTCATCAACCCATGTGTTAAATACATCAGAAGATTCCAGGTGAATAGGAAAAAGGTTACAATAGTGTGCCACTTTACCTTAGATTGTAAGAGGAATAATCAGCACATACTACCCAGTGTTGGCAAAGTTGCAGGGAAATAGTCCTTTGCAGTATCTGCTGGTGACAGTGTAAATCACATTTTTCCCCAGTGGTTTCCCTTAAAGGTTTACATTTGTGTCTTTGGCTCCATAATGCCACTTCTGGACATGTACCCTCGGGAACTTCGCACAGGTTTGTAGACAGAGGTATATCCACTATATGCTCATTGAGTAGAATTGCAAACAACCTCAGCGCACAACAATGGACACTGAGCTGAGTATTCCACAGAACATTGTTCTGGCAGTAGATATTTAAGGTTTGGATAAGTTGCCTCTAAAACATCAATACTGATTTTCACTAGCTCTGGCTTTATTGTTATTGGTATTTTATTTGTGCTCATTCTTCAGTTTTTCTAGAATCATATTCTACAATCCCAAGCAATTTTGAAGGTAACAAATTTAGGAGTCAAAAAACTCACATGTAATTTATGCAAGTTGTTCAGCTACTACCATCTATTTAACTGAAGAGTGGAAACATTTTAAAAATAGTTCTCAACTATTCATTATTTCATGATTTTTTTGAGTCTTAGCTCCCTTCCTTGGTTAGAAGTGGGGAACATGTCCATACTACCCAAAGCAATATATAATTTTAATGCAATCCCCATTAAAGCTCCACTGTCATATTTGAAAGATCTTGAAAAAATAATACTTCATTTTATATGGAATCAGAAAAAACCTTGAATAGCCAAGACATTACTCAGGAATAAAAACAAAGCAGGAGGAATCGCACTACCAGACCTCAGACTATACTACAAATCCATAGTGATCAAAACAGCATGGTACTGGCACAAAAATAGAGAGGTAGATATATGGAACAGAATAGAGAGCCAACAGATGAATCCAGCTACTTACTGGTACCTGATCTTTGACAAGCCAATTAAAAACATTGAGTGGGGAAAAGATTCCTTTTTTAACAAATGGTGCTGCGCAAACTGGCTGGCAACCTATAGAAGACTGAAACTGGACCCACACCTTTTACCATTAACTAAGTTAGACTCTCACTGGATTAAAGACTTAAACTTAAGACATGAAACCATAAAAATACTAGAAGAAAATGTAGAGAAAACACTTGAAGAAATCGGCCTGGGCAAACATTTTATGAGGAGGACACCCCAGGCAATTGAAGCAACATCAAAAATACACTATTGGGACCTGATCAAACTAAAGAGCTTCTGCACAGCCAAGAACACAGTAAGTAAGGCAA
>CAUYQV010004303.1:0-12813 GCA_963574575.1 Galagoides demidoff
ATATGATATGGTATTATATTTTGCCTCCCTTGGTCTAACACTTTAGAATCCACTCCTGTACATGTTCCCTAGGATTTTGCTGATTTGTAGTAACAAAAATCTTTGAATTTTTTGGTACGTGGGTTATTTCCTCCTGGCTCATAATGTGCAATCATTTGCCCTCCAGTGGTTGATTCTCAACTGCTAGTGATTTGGACCCTAAGAGATATTTGACAGTTTCTGGAGATATTGTTCATTGTATGACTGACAGTAAGGAACAAATTTTCAGATATCTAGTGGGTAGACAATAGGGTTTCTGCTAAATATTCTGTAATGTACAGCACAGATCCTCGCAACAAAGAATTACATAAAGCCAGATGCTGTGACATGAACCTGTAGTTCCAGCTACTTGGAAGGCTGAGGTGGGAGGATAATTTGAGCCCAGGTGTTCATGTCCAGTGTGGGCAATATGGGGATATACTGTCCTTACAAAACAAATAAACAAAAAAATAATCTATTTCAAGGTGTCAATAGTGTTGAGGGAGAGAAAAACCACCACTTCTCCTAAAAAATACCGAAATTTGACCATAGTTATGGGTCTAAAGACCATAGTTATGGGTCTTAATTGCAGTAAGTCTTGAAGAAAAGAATCACCACTTATCAAGGCACCTAAGTATGATTATCATATGGTTTTTCAAGCATAAAAAGGTTAGCCTGCTTGGATCTGGGAGGGTAAGCTACTTTCACTGACAAGTGAGGCTCAGCATGGCATGTGGATTCAAGATTGTAAGTTTCATTTCATTCCAACCAGACATCTCCATTGCAAGGTTAAAAGAATTCCATTCTCTACAAAGAATGGAATTTTCCATTCTCTAAACGTTCATATGAGAAAATTAGCAAGAGTGCATATTTACCTTTCCTTATAATTTAGCAACCCACACAATTAAATTTTCCATTTGATTTTCATCAGTATCAGCCCTATGGCTATAGGAAATAAGATAAAATTAGGGTTATCATGGAAGCATTTTCATTATTAGGTTGTGACTTAAGCTGGGAAATAATGGACTAGAGGTTGTCATTTTTACTTTGTAAACACTCAGGGGTGCACCAAAAAATTGTGTCTCACATTCTGGTCATTATTGGATTCAGTACTGCTTCATGGTCAAATGTAATAGCCACTTGAGTTTCCAGAGCCTTTGCTTTAGTTGGTATTATGCACAATAAATCGCAGTTAATAATAGCTTAAGCACCTGTGATGCTACTGCAAGCCATTGGTTACTAATACCCATTTCCCATGGACAATGAGCTCAGCACCGTGCTAAAGCTCAAAGGCATGGCCAAACAATCTCAAAGGCCCATCCTCAAGGTCTGTCTCTTGGTACTTAACCACTTTGGTACTATATATGGCTCAGTGTGAGCCTAATCAGGAGATAGAAACAACACAGTGATTTAAACAAAAGTTTAATATAAAGAATTACTAAACTATGATCAAGGAGTAACTATACAATGTAAGAGAATACTTTAAGTCTCCTAAGGCTGAGGAGAAGTACCAAAACAAGGAAACACAAGGAAGGGGGCTGCACCCACAAGGCTATGCCTCAGACTTCACTGGGGAAGGCATAGCTGCATCTCAATGGATGCTATAGAAGTTTTCTGATGTTCCAAGGTCAGAGCAGCTCTCAGTTACTCAGTAAGCAGGAAGCAAACCTGTAGGGCACAGACAGATCAGAGCCAATGCAAGGTGTGAAGACTTACAGAGTGAGAGGGTGCCATGCAGCAGTGATGCGTGGGTGGGGCTGTGGGAAGGCAACTGCCGAGCTAAATGGGGCTGTGAGGTGGCTGAGGGAGAGCACATTGTGGATACAGGGATGGCGCAGAGAGCCACTGGATGTCCCCCACTTACACTGATAGCACAACCGCTAGAAGCAACAGAAGCCCTTTCATCCTGCAGTGCCCGTCTTGAGCATGCCCAGAAGAAAGCTGAATGTTATGTTCACTGTAAAGGAGACATTCTGAAAGGAATTCCATCCATGGCTGTAGAACAGGAGGCATTGAAGGGTCAAGTTTGAGGTGAAAGGCAGGAAACCGATATTAGGTATACCTTCTCTCCTCCACTGTCTCCTCTTTCCAATCCATTGATTATTCTTTTATTGAACAAATCTCACAGAGCACTCATGATGACCCAGGTGCTCTGTTCCATTCTGGAGATAACACACTGGTCAGGACAGAGCTCTCATGACACTATATCCTATCAGCAAAGTAATAAACAAGCAAAAAGGTCAACAGCTTATTCCCATGTTATGGCTAGAAGAAAATAATTGTGTTTCTTAAGAATATCTTTTTTTTTTTAAGACAATCTATGTTGCCCTTGGTAGAGTGCTGTGACTGCTCACAGCAACCTCAAACTCTTGGGCTTAAGTGATTCTCTTGCCTCAGGCTCCCGAGGAGCTGGGACTACAGGCGCCTGCCACAACACTCGGCTATTTTTTGTTGCAAATGTCATTGTTGTTTACCTGGCCTGGCCAGGTTCAAACACACCAGCCTCAGTGCATGTAGCCTGCACCATAACCACTGTGCTATGGGCACCATGCCCAGAGTAACTTTTTTAAAAGACAATAAAGCACTGTAGGGAAATAGAATATGACCTAAAAGGTATAGCTATTATTGACAAGATGGTCATCAAAGCCTTTCTGAAGAGGTAACTTTTGAACAGAGACCTACGACCCCAGCCAGCTAGCACTTCTAACTATTACTCCTCCAGCTATCAATCAATCATCTCAGCTGAAACATCATCTCCTTCTAAAAAATATTTCCTAACTCCCTGCATACTTACAGATTAAGCAAATCAAAGCCTCATTCAGTAACAAACACGACCACAACAAATCTCTAATCTCTAAATCTCTAAAAGGAAATGATTCATTAAACAAGATATAAAGAAGTAAGACTAATTGTTAAGACTCTGTAAATAAAGATGAGAGTGAGGAAAAGCTTCCCCTTTGTTGGAACTTAGGTGCCTAGAATTTACATCAGAGAGATCAGATGCTGAATCTATGGAAAACTACAAAATTCTAGATACCACATTTAAATTTAGTAATGGCTTCTAACCTACTTTCTTTTAAGACGTGTTCAGATTCAGTATTTGAGGAATGGGGCTGAGTTCACACTGGTTTCAAGTGCTGCAAACTCTACCCAGAAAAGAATTTTAATGTGTAAAATCGAAAAAAAAAAAGGAATTGGCACTTGGAAAGTAGCCTCTGTTGACTATTCCAGGTCCTTCACACAGGTTATTTCCTCTTCACAACATGTATAGCAGGGTAGTTTTACACTTTACAGATGAGAAAACTTAGTGTTAGGGTAGAATGCTAGTTCTCTATTTGTGAGTTTCCTTCCTTGCAGCGGTGTGACACACCAGGTCGGAAGATTTTCTTACTTTGACAAATTTGGAAGATTGCCTGGTCATATTTAGCAGAATTCTCCTCTTGCTTCTACCTCCTGGGAGTTCTCCATGCCTCTGCACCTGTGGTTCACTTGGTCTACAGCTTCCTATGGGACGTTATCTCCAGCCGCAGACAGTTTACTCCATAAATGGAAAAACCACACACAGCCTGACAGGATCCAGCCATGTTCAAGTTCTGGGTTCAGGCTGTATGTTCATTTGTCTTTCAGACTCAGCTCTGTCCTCTCACTGACATTTATTAGAAATAAAATCTTTGAATTTTGACCTGGCATCTCTTTCATGTTTGATTTTTCCCAGAAACCTGGAAAAAATAAAAGCTGGGCCTTTACTGGTCTCGCTCAGAAACACAACATGAGATTGTGAGACATGAAATGAGTCGCCCAAGATTACATAAATTAATTGGCGGCAACCAGGATTCATATGATGCAAATATTTGCTCTGCCATAATTCTCAAAGTATGTACATTGTAAATTTGTCCTTAGAGATGTTGCATGAAAAAATATTTTCTGGTAAATAATTTTAGGAGTCATTATATGCTATATCATCTTATTAGTATATATATATGATTTTTTTCTGAGACAAAATCTTACTCCTCAGTCATTCTGGATAGACTGCCTTGATTGTCATCACAGCTCACAGCAACCTCAAACTCCCGGCTCAAGCAATCCTGCCTCACTCTCCCAAGAAGCTGAGACTACAGGTGCCTGCCACCACACCTGGTTAATTTTTCTATTTGTTGTAGAGATGGGATCTTGCTCTTCCTCAGGCTGATCTCCACCTACTGAGCTCAAGCCATCCTCCTGTGCCTGGTCTTTGGGAGTGCTAGGATTACAGGAGTCAGCCACCCAGCACCCCACATAGAGATTTAGACTATAAATTTGCATACTGAAAGTCCTGAGAAGTTCAGGATTTGAGGGAGAAAATTTAGTTTAAATCAATTGATTAATTCATTGATTCAACAAATATGTATTTGACCTTCACCAAGTTCAGGTCAAAAAGAAAGCACGTACAAAGGTCCCAAGTCAAGAAAAAGCTGGTTTGTTTGGAAAACTTACCAAAGGCTGAAGTGTAGTGGGAACATAAAAACGGTAAGAATGAGGTCATAGGAGCTGGCAAGGGCCAGATCAAGCAGAAAGGAGCAGGCCACCAAAAGAAATTTGGATGTTCATTCTAAATAGAACCAGAAGCCATTAAAAGAGGTTGCCCAACATTAAACTTATTTGGCCACAATCAATCCTATTCACTATCCTGATACTTTAATAAACATGTTATGCTGATTTACACTCTGCTGAGCCCTTGCACATGAGACTGGGAGTTGGGGACTCACAGTGACCAAGATGAGCTCCTCCAGCCTTGAGGTCATTTCATAGTCACTACAAACTGGGTCCCAAGTATCGATTCTGCACATAGTAGCTACTCAATGAAGGATTAAGTGAATGAATTAAAATTATGAAATGATGGGAAACTATTACATTCAACAAATGATAAAAAGAAGTGGAAACATTTTGCCACACCTCGAAAATTTATGATCAGGGAAGAAAGGGAGAACAAACAAGCATTTAAAGATTTGATGTGGGCTCGGCACCCGTAGCTCAATGGCTAGGGCGCCAGCCACATACACCGGATCTGGCAGGTTTGAATCCAGCTCGGGCCTGCCAAACAACAATGAAAACTACAACCAAAAAATGGCCAGGTGTTGTGGCGGGCACCTGTGGCCTCAGCTACTTGGGAGGCTGAGGCAAGAGAAACGCGTAAGCCCAAGAGTATGAGGTTGCTGTGAGCTGCGAGGACACAGCACTCTACCCAGGGTGACAATTTGAGACTCTGTCTCAAAAAATAAGTAAATAAATAAAGATTTGATGTGGTTCTGGAAGACAAATTAGACTCACCCTGCAAGACTGAGGAAGGTGTAATCAGGAGCAATAAGGGGCAGTTCTTGAAAAGCAGACAATAAAATGAGCATGTCACGCAGGGGTGTGTTTCTCATCACTTCATCTTACCAAACAGAGAGTAAAAAACAAACAAACAAAAATGATGGAGATTATCACAGGAAGGGTTATTCATCAACTAGAGTTGGATTATGTACTTTGAAAATCTCTTTCAACCCTAAAATTTTGGGGTTCTTTTTGGGAAAATTTTAAAGGGAGAAAAAAATTATGAGAAAGGGCGTGACACCTCTGGCTCAAAGGAGTCAGGCACTGGCCCCATATACCGGAGGTGATGGGTTCAAACCCAGCCCCGGCCAAAAATTGGAAAAAAAAAAAAAGATTATGAGAAAAAGTGTATGTGTCTAGAGAAAACTTCTCAACAACAAAATATTTGTAATTTGGTCAACATTTTCTCTAAGAAAAAACAAAGAGATCTATTTAAAAAAAAAAAAACAGAATAAAGAAATGGAAACGTAAGTAAAAGACAGCAGTATGAAGATATTCTTACTCCACTCGCCACTCTGACACGATCACAAAACAAAACACAACAAAATAAAAAACACTATAGAAAAAATTTGTCATCAATAAGCCTCCCAGAATGCCAACTCTAAACCTGCAGAATCTTTCAGTACAATTAAAATTAAGGGAGGGCTTAAGAGTTAAATGTCTCCTGAGCAAGTAGATCCAAATCACCAAATGTTAGGTAGAAGGACTAATTCTAGAGCTCGAGGAAGCCGGGTAAGTGAGGCAAGGGAAATAATTCAGGGGAACCAGGTAATGGGAACGTGACAGTGAGAAGCAGCTCCTGGAGAATTCACAGAACTCTTAAAATAGTTCTCGAAGAATACAAAAGAAAGTGCTAATAGTGAAAAATATTCGGGAGGGAGATGAGGTGTGTGGAAAAGGGCGTTACTTCTACTTTCCACGTTATAATCTTCTCTGCTCATTGAGCTTTTTTCAGTAGAGATGCATATATTTTATATTTTCAAAACAATGTCAGAAAGATAAAAGTGGTGGAGATAAATTCATGCTCAATATATGGAAAATGTTTTCAAGGAGACACGTATTTTCAGAGTTGTCATACATTTGAGTAAACAAACAAGTTAGGAGATCTTTTAAGAGCAAACAACCAAATAGCCAATATGAAGTGTATTCGGCTCCCAGACTCTGCAATCCTACTGAAAACCGAGTTTCACGAAACTTGAGTTTCACGAAACTTGAGCTTCTAATTGGATCAAAATTATTAGATTCATACCACTCTGTAGAAACATCTGGCAACTCAAAAGTGAAAAAGATACTTGCACTTGAACATTTTATAGCAGCACAAGTCACAATTGCTAAGATGTGGAAACAACCCGAGCACCCATCCATACATGAGTGGATTAATAAAAGTGGCAAGTGTACATGGGGTCATACTCAGTCACTAAAAAAAAAAAATGTTGATCTAGTATCTTAAGTAACAACCCGGATGGATGGAACTGGAGACCATTCTTCTAAGTGGAATATCACAAGAGTGAAAAGCAAACACCACATGCACTCAGACTCTCAACCCCAGAATGGAACGAATTGATCGGGACTTACATCCACATTAATGGAAGTAAAACTCAATGGAAATCAGGCAGGTGGTGGGGGGGGGAAGAGGATGGGTAAATTCACATCAAATGCCCATTATCTTGGTGAACGGCACATTTATAACGTTGACTCAAACTGTACAAAAGCAAATTGTGTAACCAAAATATATGTACCCCTGTAATATTCAGAAATAATAAAATAAAAATAACTGGCAACTAATCAGAAATAACAGGTACTCATTAATAAAAGTCCAGCTGTCCCACCAGCGATAAGCATGAACTTATGTACAATGTTTAGGTCTAAGTGAAGCAATAACTGAGATTCAAAACGCATCCTATTCCTAGCCTCGTTTCATAGCCATGAGTTGTACCTAAGGGGCAGATTTTAGTGGAAAAAAATATAATAACAGCTACATATAATGTCATACTATGGATGGGTAAATTTATTAAAATAATTCTCTATTTAAAAAGTGCCTCAGTGAGTGGGAAGATACTTTTCCCAAATTCTATGGCTTAGGCAGATTTCAGCTGAAAGGCGTATTTAATCTTGTGCTAAATGTATTACTGTTGGAACTATTATCATGGATACAAAGTCATATTTTAAAGGAAATTAATGCCATTTACAGGAAATGACCTGGAGCTTTGCTGAAGTAATTCCATTGGCCTTCTCTTTTAAGAAATCTACATTCTACCCAAAGCATCTGTAGGCTACAGAATATTATCAGACAACTAATACATCCCAATCAGACTGAATTTATTTATAGACAACGTTCTTTTTGCAATGTTAGATGCCTCATTAACTTGATTCAGCTTGTGCATAGCAAAAATATTCCCTCCCTCTTCAGATTTTTGATAGAGTGAATTATAATTTCTTGTCTCACTCATTACAAACCTTTAGTTTGGAGGACATTTCAGAAATATGTATTGCCACTTATGTGAAGCCTGAATTACTTGTCCTGGATTAATTATGTGCTTTATTTGTTTTTCTTGGGGAGTAAAATGAAGTGGTATACTGACCATTCTTATTTTTTACATTACATGGAAAATAAATTAAAATTTAATTTTGCCACAAACCTCCTCCTAAGGAAAGTGAAACGTGAGTTTGTATTTTAGTAGATGGCTTTATTGTCACGTTAGCAGGGACGTGAATAGGACAGTAAGGATTTTACTCAGCGAGGAGCCTTAATAACCCAACTTCCTTTGAAGATATCTCCATCGGAGCAAAGCTAGGCAAGTGCTATGAGAATGAGCATGAACGACTTCCATATTATGATCCACATCTTCAAATTCTGAAATTGCCTTTTGAATATCAATATACGACTTGGGGTTACATGTTCTTTTAATTTGGTTTGCACTTCAAGTGTGGGAAGAGAAGGATTTTGCTTTCAAATTTTCCATGTCAAGCATTTCAGATTTATCATTCTTAAAATTAGGTTTAACGGGTTAAATTGAGCTCAGAAAAAATAATGATAATTTCAAAAGCTAGCCTTTATGTCCTTTAAATTCAATGTTTCATTTTTCAATAAATTTTACACAAATAAAGAGTATTCAACTATCGAGGGAAAGCAGCCATAAGGTATACTGAGAAATGTTTTCAGATGTCACTTTAAACAAAATAGCAACTTGGTGAAGAAGAAATATTTTAAAAAAAAATTATAGCTTGCAATGTTTATAGTTTTATTAGCCTACTATACATGTTGGAATATACCTAATATAAAAAATATCCAATATATTGGGGGTTTTGTTAGCTGAGAGAGAACATGCTTAGTATCTCTGACACTATTATAATATTTAAATCAAAACTGATCATGTATTCCCCCAAAATTAATTGTATTAACTGAGTCTTAACACTGGGAAATGTTTAACACAACTCTGAACACCTTGTTTTAGCATTTCCATTTCTACTCAAAGAAAAATGTAGAAAATCTTTCCAACCTACAAAATAAACTTTAAAAAAAAATCTTTTATCATGTGTATTCTAAAAAATGTTCTGTTCAGAAGAAAGATTAAAAAGAAATCTCTAAATAGTGAATCCCTTATGTTATTGAAAAGTTTTAAAAAGGCAAAAAAAAAAAAAATGTTTATAAACACCCCTCCCCGGGGTTCTGTTATTGAAATCCTGACGCGAGCTGGAAGGTTCTTTTTTTTCTTTTTTTTCCCCTTCCCCTTTCAGACCATGAGCGGTCCTGAATGCATCCTATTTGATAAAAATTCTAATTCTCACAAGACACTGAGAGTTTATCTGGAACAGTATGACCTACGTTTGTCAGATGGAGTACTTTTCCTTGTGATGGGAAAGGGAATGGAGAATTGAAGTGGTTTAAAATTAAGATGGAGTTTCTAAACTTGTAAAATTGCTCTAGTGCATGCCAAATGGTTTGGAGTATGGTTTAAGCATATGTGACTGGCCTGGTGATGAGCTGTCTATTTCAGAATACATATATGAAAAGTTATTTGTAAGCTAATTTTTGGGTCCTAAAGAAACTTCCAGTTTACCTGATGGTGGGGCTCTGAAGCTCCAGGGTACATATGGCCTGTCTAAACTAGCGACCATCCTCTATTCTAATCACAGTTAAAGTCAGCTGTGGGAGGCTGCCGCCCTTGAATGGTTTATAATCAGCTTGAGACATGAAACTGACTCATTTCTGGAAGTGTGGGGGCTGTTCTTTCACTCTTTTCAGTACATGAATGCCGCCATAAAATAAGATTAAATTCTCTGGGGGTTTCCCCACTGTTTCCCATCCCCATTTGTTAACTTTTCATGGTATGTGGGCTTATACCGTATTTATGTTTTCTCGGCTTCAAATTATCTCGCTCACAATTCTACATTGAACAGTCTACTTTGCAGTGCTCGTAAAATAGGGCATAGATTCCTATTATGCTATATTTTCATCGTGTTACTTTAGAGAAATGAGCACCTTAAATATAAATAAATATAATAATTAGACTCATCAAAGTTAGAGTATCTTTTTTGGTGCCCCAATCTACTCCATGCCATCTCTTGGGAATTACTTGGGAACTTCTTTCACATTGTCTAACAGTCGCTGTAAACTTGTTCTTTAAAATACTATTATTAGAGAATCACACTGAAATTACAGACTTTCTTCCTGAACCTTCTAAATTTCAAGCTATAGTATTTTATTGCCTTCTTTTAAAAGTTTCTTTGGCCTCCTTATGGGCAGAGATCTTCCAGAATTTTATAGAAATCTATCTCGCTTGAGTTACTGTTCCCTCGGATTTTGAAAAAAGTTGCTCTTGCCTTGAATCTCAATCCTCCTGAGCAGTTTCATAAAAGGTTAAAATCTGACGTGACTGTTTTAGTCCGAGAATTGCACCAAAAAGCAATTGGCTTGTACTTTCAAAACTGGAAGTGGATAGCTTATTGATACCATTAGAGCAGAATACATATGTGAAGAGATAAATAAAAAGGTACTTTTAAAAACATTTATCAGCCATGGACACAGACACAGGTGAACTTTTTGAAATACTTGTACTCTCAGCCTAACACTGCTCTCAAAGACTGTCACATATATATTATTGCAGACCTGTGCTGGCCCTATATGGCTTAAGGGCCTGTTCATTCTTGCTATGCCACAGATAACAGGGCTCTTGCCTTTGGTATAATATTCTGCCTCCTACCTGGCCTGGATTCATTGTTCCATCTGGATGCAAGCTTCTCAGTTTCTAAGCAGTCACTCAACTCTGACACTTCTATTCCCTCCTCAGCCAGCATCGCTGACTTTTTTCCCCTCATTTTTGACAATGTACTCATCCTGAAATGCAAATCACTACAAACCTCTATCTGGAATATTCGAACCCATAGTTTTAATCTCACAATATTGATCACCCAGCAACTACAATATTTTCATGACATAAGTTCCAAAGAGGTGAAGATTTTATAGACTGCACCTGCATGAAAGCATTAAAGCACAACACACAAGAAGCATCAAAAAATCAACACATAGATTCTTACTTAAGGTATCAACCTAGTGGCAGAAATCAGGATTCTTCATTTCTTTTCTTGAAAATAATTGAAAGTCAAGACAAAGAGTTTTTGAAGGCCCTTAGAACTCCAATTTTGGCTAAATGTGGAGACATTTATAATATATACCTTCAGAACTGATGAAAGGGATCACAAAAGCTATCTGGGATAAAGCAGAAAATGAAGAGCCACGAAGAGCATCTCAGCAGAGAGAGAGCCCTATAACAGCGAACCTCAAACATTTCTGGCAAAATAATACACTTTCTAAAGGAGAGAGACATGTACTGAAATGCAAAAAATATAATCCTATTTCTGCCATGGGTGCATGAACTGGGGTAAGCCAGGCTGGCAGCAACAGCATCACTAAACCCAGTCCGGTTCCAAGAACAGAGGAGGCAAGAACATACAGAGAATAGCACATGCACGGCTCATGTTCTAAAAGTGTCTTCCTGTGGCATTTCAGTAGAAAGGAGTCTTTGTGTTGTGAAAACTAACAAACTTGCAACTCGATTCTGACGCCCTCCAGCATCAAACTCGCTTGCAAATAGTCTAGGAAATACCAAATCATTCAGGGATACATAATAAAAAGTAAATAGCACCAGTATTAAAAGAAGAAAAAAGTAAAATATAGGCAGAAAGGAAATTCTGCCAGGAAAAAGTCCTAATACAGAGAAAATAGAATCATAGCACGGTATTTCAGCAAGAATTTAAAAACACTCAATAAAGCAAACTCCACTATGAGGGAAAACACAGCAGAGAAACAAAGCTGAAAGAGTATATGGCAAAGCAGTAGAAGAAAATAAATTGTGAACTGGCAGGATATGGAAAATAATTAGAAGAAGAAAACTGACACAGATTGTGACAGAATTCTGTGGAGTACAGGAAGTTACTGACCTGCTCATTATAGTCAACTAAAGAAGTGGGGGAAAAAAATACAAGTAAACGGTTTTAGACAGTTTACAGCAGGTGCTATAGGGTCGTGATCACTAAGAGAAGTGATAAAAATTAGGTGAGCTTTGAAATGAAATGACCTGTGTATGGGGAAGAACTTTCTGAACCACGTTGTGAGGAGGTCGATTCCAAGCAGAGCTCGGTAGTCTCCACAAGCTGAGATGTAGAGATCGGAATGCTTAGGGGTGTTGGAGAATGGAAGTATGTTGGGAAGAGTTAGGAAGGGAGCAAACACATAAATAAATAAGGCAACACCTGCCTAGTCCGCCCTGAGTCAGCTGTTGAACACTTAATCATGCAGGTATAGACTGAACCAAAAAACCCCAAAAAGCAAAAATGGGAACTATGTGTCAAACAATTTCCAGCACATACCCAGGTCTGGGAGAAGTTCAAATTCCCAAAAATCAGAATGTATATTTCTCAGTGAACACCCAGAAATTTCTGTGGAGACACTAAGAAGACTAAACGTAAAAATTTCTAAATTTACCTCCACCAAAGCATCAAAAGAGGCCCTGAAAGGGACGAAGTTGGACCACAAGTAACTTAACTGCCTTCCAGAACACAAAGTCCAACACATTTTGAAGGACGATGAAGAAATATAATACTCAGCAACATAAAAATTCATGGTATCTGACATTTGGTCAGATATTGTTATTCATGTGGGGAAGCAAGAAAATTAAAATTAAAACTAGGGTGGTACCTGTGGCTCAAGGAGTAGGGCGCCAGCCCCATACACCAGAGGTGGTGGGTTCAAACCCAGCCCTGGCCAAAAAATGCAAAAAAAAAAAAAAAAACAAAACAAAACAAAACAAAACCCTACTAGTTATAATCCACCTGCCTCCACCACGCCTGGCCACCTATTCTTTTTTTTAATCTACTGGCATTCTTTAATTGAAACTTAGATTTTTACTATTAAGGCATAGATATTTAATACCAGGTCACTGT
>CAUYQV010004304.1:0-35150 GCA_963574575.1 Galagoides demidoff
AAAATAACTAAATCAATTTTAAAACAAAAAATAAAAATGGATTGTGTTTTTACAAAAAAGAAAACCACTGTTATAGACCTAACTTATTGGATTATAACTGTTCATTTTTTTGCCTGTCTCCAGCAACCTGTGACTCCTCCAGGCTAGGGATCTGCAACCATCTTTGAATCCCTCCTGAGTGCCACCATATCTAGTTGAATAGGTACTCAGTATTTAATTCAGTATTCAGCATTTAAACTTAAGTATTACGCTCATTTAAGTGATTGTTCAAATATCTACTCCCTGAAACAGCTTTGCCTCTACCTCCTCCACCCTACTTTCTTGGCCTTACCCAGTGATACCTGTGTATTACTTGGCATATCTTTTTATCTTTTTTTTTTTTTGGAGACAGAGTCTCATTATATCACCCTCAGTAGAGTGATGTAGCATCCCAGCTCATAGCAACCTCAAACTCTTGGGTTTAAGCCATTCTCTTGTCTCAGCCTCCTGAGTAACTGGGACTACAGGCACCCGCCACAATGCCCGACTTTTTTTGTTGTTGTTGTAGTTGTCATTGTTGTTTAGCAGGCCTGGGCCGGGCTCAAACCCGCCACCTTTGGTGTATGTGGCTGGTGCCCTACTCACTGAGCTACGGGTGCTGAGCTATCATCTATGGATATTTTCATGCAAAGTTGGTGATGTCCCTTCATTATGGATATTGGATGGAATTTTCAGCATTGGGTAGAAAGTTTACCTTGGTGACCTTTTCTAACACTTCCAACTCAGAGATAATTTGAATCTATCACTGATAGAAATGAGAAAGATTTAAAGACAAATTAATTTATCAGGGAAAGGATGAAGTAAAAGTGCTGAATTTCCTAAGGATGTCATAGATTGTTTTATTTATTTATTCATTTTGCAGTTGTTTTTTTTTTTTTTTTTTGGCTGGGGCTGGGTTTGAAACCGCCACCTCCAGTGTATGAGGCCGGTGCCCTACTCCTTTGAGTCACAGGTGCTGCCCCCGTAGATTGTTTTAAAAGGCTCTTTGGAACCTTTCATATTATTCTTACATATTTTATATTATTTAAAAAAATTTTTTTTTTTTTTTGAGACAGAGATTGACTTTGTCACCCTGGGTAGAGTGCTGTGACATCATAGCTCACAGCGACCTCAAACTCCTGGGCTCGAGGTAATCGCTTGCTCCACCCTCCAAGTAGCTAGGACTACAGGTGCCCGCCACAACACCTGGCTATTTTTTTAGAGGTGCGGTCTCGCTTTTGCTCAGGCTGGTCTTGAACTTGTGAGTTCAGGCAATCCACCCACCTTGGCCTCTCAGAGTGCTAGGATTATAGGTGTGAGCCACCACGCTAGGCTATAAAATTATTTTTAAAACAGCATTTTAGACTAGGATTTCTATGGAAGAAAATACTGTTGTGTTACTGTCTAGCTAACTATAACTACCACATAGTTTTAGGTTCCTAGATTATATTCCAATTGTCTTTTTTCAAAATTAAATAAATCTCAAACTGTTTTCTTTGGTTTAAAAGACAATATAAAAGTTAATAAATTACAGAAATCCTGTATGTTTGTAATATTTGCCCCTGTTTTTCCTTCATCCCCTTGCACTGATTCCATTTTGTTACTTATAAACCATTTAATCCTACACAGTTTCAACTGTTCTGCACTTTTACACTAAAGCTGCTGCTTAAAGTTTAACATTGGCACTAATGATAACATGCCACAACTTTTGACTTACCTTTCTCTGAGTCCTTAACATAGATGACTACCCCTTCTTTTCTTCTTCCTTTAGTTTTGAGAAGTTATGTTCCTTTGTAACCATGTTGTTCTGTTCTCAGCTGTAATTTTACTTTCTGTGCATAAATATAGGTATTCTCCAAATTTTTATCTTCCATTATCTCTCCTCTCCTAGAGATACACAATCATATCATTTATACTAAAAGTGTGTATCTTTGACTCAGCGGCTGTGGCTCAAATGGCTGAGGCGCCAGCCACATACACCTGAGCTGGCAGGTTCTAATCCAGCCTGGGCCCGCCAGAGAACAATGACGGCTGCAACCAAAAAATAGCCAGGCATTGTAGCGGACAAAAAAAAAAAAAAAGTGTGTATCTTTAAATGACACAGATTCATCCATAGCATCCATAGATATTCAGCCAAATAAAAGAAAGAGGTGGAGGGAATGTTTAATAATAGCAAAAAATGTGGTAGTGCTTACAATTCTGCCTAAACTCCGTTTATTGACTATATGCCCCCAAATGAGCAGTCATAAACTTAGAACTGGTAATCTACTATTTCTTTAACCAGCCGTAGCTTCCACATACTTACTTTGTGAGTATCTCTAAACTGAGGGAGATTCTAGCAAGTCAGTAAGTAAACATCTACTATTCTAAATTGAAGCTGGTCTTTATCTGGGGTTTGACTGAAAAACTAGTGGTCCATTCCAGTGCCAAAGGAATATTAAGCTGTGTGGATATAAGCAGAAACTTTGTGCCTTTCTCTGGTTACTTTTGTAAAGACATTTCAAGATGAATTTTGAAAAAACCCAGCTTTTAGCCTAGGTGCAGTAGCTCATGCCTGTAATCCTAGCGCTCTGGGAAGTGTGTCCAAGGCAGGTGAATTGCTTGTGCTCAGGAATTCAAGACCAGCCTGAGCAAGAGCAAAACCCTGTCTCCAGCTCTGTTTCCGTTACTCCACTTCTGGGGGGACATAATGATTAAAATTCTAGTTTTTCCTCTATCTCCTTTTTCTTTTTACTTTTTTAGTTTTGGTTCATTCTTTTATTGTTGCTTCTGTGTGTCCCTCGCTATTTTTCCTCTTCTTCCTCCTCTTTTCCTTTCTCTTGTGCCCTTTGCTTCATCATCAGTATCTGAACCTTAAGGATCATCTATTTTCTGTGTGGCCTGCTTTGCTACCCTTTATTAAAACAGAATATCTGAAAACATGGTTCATGTTTAGGGTTTTCTTTACTTTAAGTCCTTCTTTACTTTTTCTTTTCTTTTCTCATAGACTTTACTTTTAACTTTGAATTTTCATTTTATTCTTTCTTCTGAATACTTATACCTCTTCACTCATGGTGAGAAAGCTGGTATCACACAAAACTTCTGTATACCACGTACTCTAGAAACTCCTACTTCTAAGACCTGGGGTGAGGTAAGACTTAAACACCATTTCCCAAAGGAAGCTTCTCCAAGGAGCTTTCTGTTTAGCCCAGCATGTCCAGGTATTACACCATGCCACTTGATCTTGCCATTTCCTTCTATAAATCTCTGCAAGCTGATGTAATTATTTCTGTCACTCAATTTACTGTAAAGGTCCTTGATTTACTATTTAACGGGTAGACTAGTGAAATCTGATTTAGGTATTTGATATTGTGACATAAACGTAATAAAAACCCTACATTTAATGATTTTTTTTTTTTTTGAACAAAGATATCAGGAAGAATGTTGGGAGGTTTTGGAAGGGAAAAAATCTATTCTCATCAAACTCACTTTCTACATCAGGAATTTAAAGAAATATTTTAGGACGTAGGTTTGCTGTGTTAAGTTATAGCACTGTTTTAGGGGGAATAAGGAGAGGTTAATCTAAATATGAAGGGAAGAAATTTTAGAGTCCTACATCCTATCTAAAGAAAATAAGGTCTCTTAAATGTTTAAAACAAGGGGAAAATTACTACCTGCAATGTGTGATAGCAACATTTTAGTCAGAAAATGGGAGATTAATAGATTTTCTCAGGTTTTAATATCTAACAAAAAGATAAATGCAGATGTTGTTCATTCTCCCAAATTGATGTATATCCCTTTCTTTATCTTTCTGTGTGGTTAAAAGGTAACTCATAATATATTTTTTAATCCTTCTATAAATGGAGTCTTCATTAATCAAAGTTTTAGTAATCTAATGTCTGATTTTGGTGAAAAGTTTAAAAAAATGAGCACTTTGAAAAAAATGTCTGTCTTCATATCCTCATTAGGAAACTTCTCTTTAATTTTGTAGTCAAATCAGAAAATTAATGCCCGTTGGACCACAGAGGAGCAGCTTCTAGCAGTGCAAGGTATATTAAAGATAAGCAGTTATTATTGTTAATAATTTTTTAATTTGTCATGAAAGGTTACTACCGTAGTTCTTCCCTTCCTGTAGAAATGGATAATGAAAGGGCTCTTGTGTACACCACGAAGTCCTGGTGACCAAGACTCCTGTGTTGTATTCATGGATGTGACATACAGAGTCTATGTGCATTTTGGGTCCTGAACAGCACATAGTGCATTCTCAGCACTAAATAATGGATGGTGGTGATAAGTATAAGCAATCATGTAGGCTTTCCCTGCTTCTGCTTCAGTATTCCTGCAGTTGGTTCATCTTATTATATAGCATTTGTTATCTCATAGTTGATAGTTAAAAGCATAAACAGATGATGATATGTTTCTGGTTTCTCTAATTCTGTATTAGAATATATCTCTATTTGATAAATGTCAGGTGTTATGAATATTAACTATATGTTTAAATTTCAGTGTATCATACCAAGAGATGTACCACTGAATGCTTAGAAACCTGACTTTAAATATATATTTTTTAAAAAGGAGACTTTAGAGACATATCAAAAAATACACACGTAGTGATTTAAATGCACTATTTATGAGACTGTTTTGGTGAATTATATGGCAGAAGACTTTTTATATTATGAATACCCATGGGCAAATTGGAAACATTATAAATTTGGATTTTCTCAATGTTTATATTACTTAAAGAAGGACAAATTGTTCTTTTATTCAGTGTTAATGGATTTTTTTTTTTTCCTCTTCAAGTTAAACTGTCTGCAGGACTGATTGTGTAACCTAAAGTTTGGTCAACATTTCTTTATTCCTTGCTGAGCCCTCGCTCTTTGTGTTGACTACTAACATCTTTTTATCTAGGTTAAGTAGTATGAGGGAGTAGGGCCCCAGTGAAATGTATAAGCATACCTTTTAAAATATTTCCAAAGTGAGACTCTGTCTCAAAAAAATTAATTAAAGTATTTTTAAATATTCATCACAGAACATATTCAGTACAAAAATGCTGTGCAAGCATCATTCAAACATGGAAATAATGTAATTAAAAATTAACTGAGAGATGACTGCAGTTTGGATGAGAGTAAGGACCAGCCAGCCAGCATGATTGGAAGATGTCACAGGAGGGTGCCAGCAGGATGATGTCAGCTTTCCCTTTGGCCTATACACCAGACCAGTCACTAGGAGACAGGGTGGTGGATGCACATTGAGCACATTTGTAATTGTAGAACTAAGTTTCTGGGGCAGAACAGGTTTGTTTATAATGTTCAATAAAAGCTGTTTTAAAGTTAGAGTCTGATGATTTAAACATTTGTGTACAAAATTAGTGAGCATTTTCAGTGACTTCTTCAGTTCAATTAGAATATAACTCTAGCATAGTTGTCTTGAATGGGCATTGCTTTTATTCTTATAGGCCTATATATCCCTCCATCATAGTATTTAGCCTACCAAGGAGTGAATGCTGATTTCCAGTATTCAGTTCCTTAAAGGTTAGTATATTAACTCTCTTCTCAAATATAAGAAGTTATCCCAGTGAAAGGAGTTCTGAAGAGAATCTGCTAGGAAAAGTCTGAGCTAATGTTTATCTGTACAGCACTCAGTATTTGATAGTGCTCTACAGCACTACTTCAAATGCTAAGAGTCCATTGAATCCAGGTGGGCTGGATATTACACAAAGCTGCATTCAAGGGAAGGGCAATGGTAAGATTTGTATCTATCTTAGCTTATAAATATTTGAATTTAAAAATGAAGTATTAATACATATGACCAAAGATTTCCCTCTGTACTGAAATAAACTTCGTATTCTACTTTGCACATTTAAAAAGTAACCCTTTAAATAAATTATGCTAATGTAGCAGTTTGTATGGATGTTCCTGTGGATGTTCTTAGGATTTCAAAGGTGCCGTCTTAGTAATGTGTTAATGGTGTTAATGTCTCTGTTTTTATTTATTTTGGCACTTTGGAATTTTTGTTTTTCTTTTGGATATTTTGTTGTAATTGTTACCTTAAATAAAAAGTATAAGGCTATTTATGTCTAAAATGGTTACTTTAGAGAGATTTAAAAAGTGCCATTTTGTCTCATATCCTCACATATTTACATAATGCTCACAAGTGTGCCTTATAAAGTATAATCATAGAGTAATGTCACCTAGACTTTAGCCTTAGTGTGATTAAGGTGCATAATTGTGTCTGTTTTAACATGTATACTTTGCTATCCAGAGGTACTTATCAGTCAGTTTTTGTTTTTTCTTCTTTTGTTTTTTAATCTTCATTTATAGTAAAACTTTGTGCATTACTCCAATGGCCATTTCAGTCTTACAAAGTAATAAGAAATTATGTTTTGATATTAATATGTTTTAATTTGTGTAGCACTTGATTTTCAAGACATTTTACACATATATTTTGATTTGACACTCATTTGTTAAATAAATGTTTTATCTTGCTCATAGTAGGCTATTTATAGTGATCTGGAAAAAGAAATACTGACTCTAGGACCACTAAGATTTACAGCTTTACTATTAAATAAACATTGTTTTGGGTTTTTTTTCCCTCACTAGAGACAATCTTACTGAGTTGCCCTGGTGTTGAGTGCTGTGGCGTCTTAGCTCACAGCAACCTCAAATTTTGGGGCCCAAGTGATTCTCTTGCCTCAGCCTCCTGAGGTATTGCTCTTGCTCAGGCTTGTCTCGAACTCCTGAGCTCAAGCAGTCCACCCACCTCAGCCTTCCAGAGTGCTGAGATTACAGGCTTGAGCCACCACACAAGGCCTATCTAAATAGATGTTGTTACTCTTTCAAAACCAAAAGCGTAACCTTTCCTGTCCCATCAACTTAACTGTTAACCATTTAAATAAGTTTTCCTTTCTTTTTTCCTTAGTTGAAAGGGGGAAAATCATGCTTATGTCAAATAGGTATAAGTTTATACTTTTGTAATCTGTCACCATATTATGTTAATTTTAGTTTGCCTATGTTATAATTTTAATAATATTCTTCAGTTGTCTCAGGAGGGGGGTATCATTAATGTTGCTAAATTAATTCTCTTAAAATATTTGCTATGAAAAAGGTACTTTTATAATTTCTATCATCTGTTTCAAGTCTTAGCAATCTAAATTTTCTATTATAAAAAATTAGTTAACAGTGAGACCAATTATGGTCTTCCCATATATCTTAATGCTGAAATATTTGTGTTTGTACCTTATGTTGTATTTATTTTTTCCTAACCTATAATGCTTTTAGAAATTACCCTAGGCTCGGCGCCCGGAGCATAGTGTTTATGGTGCCAGTCACATACACTGAGGCTGGAGGGTTTGAACTCAGCCTGGGCCAGCTAAACAACAATGACAACTGCAATAAAAAATAGCCAGGCAGTGTAGGGGACATTTGTAGTCCCAGTTACTTGGGAGGCTGAGGCAAGAGAATTGCTTAAGCCCAAGAGTTTGAAAGGTTTCTGTGAGTTGTGAGGCCACAGCACCATACTGAGGGTGACGTAATGAGACTGTGTCTCAAAAAAAAAAGAAATTACCTTAAAATCAAATTTGATATTCATATGATAAATAATACTTATCTAGCAAGACTGAAGAGAGGAATTGGATTTTAGGTATATCTTTTTTCCATGTAAAATGAAATAATTGTTAGCTATTTTCAAAAAACACTTAAAAGATTTAAATAATAGTACAAAACATTCGTTAAAATGTGTAAAGGACAGCAGAAGCATGTATGTAATATTTGCCATTTTAACTTTAGGTCACTTCTTAAATATATTTATTTCCTAGTAGTCATTAGTGCTAAAAAAAAAAAAAAAGATCCTCAACTAAAATTTTTATGCTATTTTAGGAAAAACTAAAAAATCTTTTCTCCAATTTTATCAAGATATCAACCTTAATTTTTAGTTATTTTTTTTTCATATTACTGCCTTCTCATTTAAAGCAGAAAATGACAGAACTGTGTTCAAGTAGGATATGCTTACAATAAAAGTTACCTTTATCTTCTTCTAGTTCGTATATTTCTTTTTAAGAGAAATAAAGTTGTAAGTCTAAAAATTGTCTCCTTTCTAATTTCCTCTCATACAAATAAATAAATAAATACAAAGCCAGAATGGTTCATAAAGAAGAAAAAATAGATTTGGTAGTTGATAAAAATATAAAGATTGTAAAGCCAGTACATGACTAATCAAAAGGAAGTGGAAATAAGAGGTTCTTAACCTTTTTCATCTGAGAAGCCTGCTTTTGTTTTAGAGAATTTTTTGTATCATAACAATAAGAATGGAGGTTCAGAAGTATGATTGTCAGCCCTTTGGTACACTTCAGATAATTGATGATTCAAAATTTCTAGCATTTCAGTAATGGAATTTAACAAGAAATAGATGGGAATGCAAGATCAAGAAAGGATAGACTTTGGAAAGAGAATATGTGATTTTGACTTTTAGCACTCCCATATATGTATCAATCTCTTTTCTATTGCTATTCGTGTCTTTTATACCTTATGAAATACTGAATTTTGGAAGTAATTTATCAGAGATGGAAAGAAATACATGTTTCCAAATGGTTTTAGTTTAAAATTTATTATATTAAGTACACACTCAGTTTAAGAAATTGTGCTGGGGTGGCGCCTGTGGCTCAAAGGAGTAGGGTGCTGGCCACATATGCCAGAGGTGGTAGGTTCAAACCCAGCCCTGGCCAAAAACTGCAAAAAAAAAAAGAAAAAAAGAAATTGTGCTAATGAAATTACGAAAAAAATCCTCTGGAATTTCACTACACATTACTGTTAATGTTTTCCTTTTTTTTTTTTTTAAAGTCTAAAATAAAATTCTAAAAATAATTTCTTTTTTTTGAGGCAGAGTTTCACTATGTTACCTTCCTTAGAGTGCTATAGCATCACAGCTCACAGCAATCTCAAACTCTTAGGCTTAAAGCAATTCTCTTGTCTCAGCCTCCGAGTAGCTAGAACTACAGGCTCTTGCCACAACACCCAGCTATTTTTTTGTTGCAGTTGTCATTGTTACTTAGCTGGCCCAGGCTGGGTTCAAACCTGCCAACCTCAGTGTATGTGGCTGGCACCATAACCACTATGGTATGGGCACTGAACCTAAAAATAATTTCTTAAACATACCACAATTAACTGTCGATGCCATCCCTTCTAGGTTAAAAAAGAAAAATTGATTTTGTTTTCAGAATTGAGAGACACCAGTTTCCCACCTGGGAAATTTACTTTTTGCCTCTTTTCAGAGTTCTCTCTAAAAGTGTTTATTCATTCCACTAACCTTTGCAAACTGACCTCTTTTTAGCAATAGTCCTTCAAATATATCTAAGCCTTTTACATCTTTAGGAAAAGGATTGATTGAGTCGTTATATTTTATTCCTTTCCTGAGAAAGCAGATGGATTGCCTTGTCTGTTATAAACTATAAGAAAATAATGGACTTCTCTCCCCTCAGATACAGATTGAATCTAAGGTAGCTCTGATGCCAGAGGTTTTTCAAGTTATTTATTCCTCATCACTGCCCCTGTTAGTTGTCCTGGAAGCCCAGCTGGGAATGCTGAAGAAGCAGTCCCATTTAAATCTGTTAGCGTTTCAGTGGAGTTTGCCTGTTTGTTGGCCACAGTATAGAACTGAGAATTCCATCTTGTAACTCAAACATGCTAATGACCATGTCACTGGATGTGTGAAGGTAATAAAGAAGTCAGCCATATATCCCTCTTGTGCTTTGGAGAAGAAAAATAGAATGAAGCCTTACAGGGAAGAAAATTCTTATTTTTAAGCACTTCCTATGTACTCAGCATAGGACAGTATTTCTCAACCCTTTTCACATACAGAACAAAAATATGGAATTTGTCAAACACACTAAGACAAGCAGATAAAGCTGTTCTTGTCCAGGGGAGACTGCCAAGAAACTCCAGCTATTTCAGATCCTGTCTAGCCATCCTGAAGCCTGAAGGAATTAATACACATGCATCTGGGTATACTTAATTTTCAGGACACTGATTGGTATCCCCAGTCAAACTACAGAAGTCTGCAGTGTGGGCTGAGCCCCAAGATTTTAGACTAGCATGTATGAGTTAATAAACAAAGCTGGGAGACTTGGGAAAAGTCTTTGATATTCAAAGTTTCTAGAAAAACTAAAGTTCTTATGGGAAGTAGATTTGAATTTTGCAAAGCTGGTTAAGCTTTCAGAATTTTGCAAATGTAATGGTATTGGTGACAAGGTAAAGTCCTATGAGAAAAAAATTAAAATTACTCTCAAAAGATGAGTCAGAAGGAGGGACAGTCACATAATGCAATTAGACTTGGAAACAACTTGTGGTTTTGGAATGTATTTTGCAAAACAAATAGGTATTCTGAGGGTTATGATACCCCCAGACTTGGAGTCAAAATTTAGTCTTAATGTGACTTCTTGCTAGGAATATAATCTAACCCTAGGCTTCAGATGCTTATTTCTAAACTCATGTAGGTTTGGGCATTGCTAGAATGCACATTAAATATCTCTTAGGAAAATTAGTATGTTGGCAGCACTCTCAGAGTTAGGGTTTAGAAATGGCACAAAGACTCGGCCTTTTATAAGTTCCTGTTTTAAGTAGTATAATGGAGGAGTACTTGAATGTGTGACAGCAGCTCCTGCTATGAAATAACCTTGGATTTTTATTGCCAAATACATCTTTGGTAGAATCTGGTCACCATTAGAATTCATACTTAAGTATAGAGGACAAATTGGAAGTCAACTCATAGATGTAATTAGCATATAAATTCATTTATATTGATAAAACATAAACAGTTGTTTGCCTGTCACTAATTACTTTATTGTCATGCACATGTCTTTCCCTTTGAGAACAGAGCATAGCTTACAGCTTACAAACCCAAGACTCTACATTAAAAATGGATTATAGTTACAAAATATTGTCAGACTTCCTGTTCAAAAATGCTCTAAGATAAAGGAATTCCTCTCAGAGTCAAGCCCCGCTGGTTTAATGTAGCTAGAGATGATTATTGCTAACTTTCAGTTTAAAATAAAAGTAGAATTTTAAAGCAGAATTCTGTCATATTGTGATGGTGGTGCTTTAAGATGATTGAATGTTTCATATCAGTTGGTATCAGTAAGAATATATCTAGCATTCCTGCTCGGTATTAACATATCGATATACTATTTTCTTATCTGTGATTATACAGATTGCTGTTTTCTGACATTTTAAAGAGCAGTTATCAAGTTATAAAATCAAAATTTTTGTTAACTTTTATGTTTTGAGCTAAGTGCATCTCTTTCTAGAGTGAATCTGTGAACTTGTTTTAGTATCCCTTAAGAAAGGATTATTATCCATTTATAAATTATTATCCATAAATTATCCATTTTAAATTCTGTAGCTTAATTGGCCATCTCAACTTCATAAATCATTATCCTTCATTATAATGAAACTTCCTTAATGAAAAGTTAGGTTCTCAAATAACATACACAACCCTTCTTAATTTTAAGGTTGTAATGATGAGCATAAGGGCTATTTAAGTAGTCATTACTATTACCTTATTATTTAAAGTCCTTCATACTTAGAGTTTTGAGAACTATTAAGTGAGTTAAAATCCAGCAGACTCAGAAAAATACCTTTTCTTAATGCATCAGCTTTTGATGATGATTCTGCTTTTTATACCTATTAATATGTTTATCTTACATCATTTCTATTTGTTGGTACCCTGGTGGGATAGGCACGCATTCGTGTTGAAGTTATTATGAATACTTTGGTTAGTATTAAGACCAAAATTATATTGCTTTTCTTAATGGGGGAACCCTGCTACTCACTCAGTCCATTGAGGGGATAAGACAGATGGTTCATTCCCATCCAGTTTTGTTTACAAACGATGTTGCTCAAATTTAGGTGACTGGCTACTAGGGAAATAAATGAATGTGGAATTGAGGATGGAACAAAGAATTCAATGCTTTACAATAAATGGACTATATTTGAGAGTTCAAGAGAGGATTGGAGAAAATAACTGAGTATGTAAAAAATGGTAAGTTTCTGATTGTTCAGTTGAAGGCAAGTGGCTGGCTCGATGAAATGACATAATTGATAGTTTTCATCTGTGACCCTGATATCTTAGCCTCTATCTCAGAATTGAGAAATGACCAGAGTTTATCAGAAAGGATTTTCATTGCTGGTATCTTTTGTGTGTGCATGATGTATAGTACACACAGCTCTCCTTATTGATCCTTCACAGGTGTATTATTTACTTTGCCTTCCAGGTGTCCGCAAATATGGTAAAGATTTTCAAGCTATTGCAGATGTAATTGGCAACAAGACTGTTGGCCAAGTGAAGAACTTCTTTGTAAACTACAGGCGTCGGTTTAACTTAGAGGAGGTATTGCAGGAGTGGGAAGCAGAACAAGGAACCCAGGCTTCTAATGGTGATGCTTCTACTTTAGGGGAGGAGACAAAAAGTGCTTCTAATGTGCCATCAGGGAAGAGCACTGATGAAGAAGAGGAGGTGTGTTTGTGTATGGAATTTGAGCTAATATGAGTTGAGGAATCACCATTTTGTGTGGTGTTCTGTAAGGTTAATTTGTCAGAGGGCTAGCTAAATGAGCATGAAAGGTTGACAATACACTTACTCAGTGGTGCATCTCTTGTGACTCTTCAGTCATAATGACATGCTAAGTTCTGATCCAAGAAGAATGGAGAGTGTATTGTTCTTTCATTGTCTTATTTTTATTTCCAGTGTTAAGCTGTTTACAAATAAAGATGCCTGTTTGGTAGCCTCATTGGTTTTTGATTTTTTGTTTTTGTTTTCTTTAAAATAAAAGAAGCTTGTGCTTCCAATAAACACTGGTGTTATGTTTTTGTTTTGTTTTGATTTGCTTTGTTTTTTTCTGTGACAGGCCAAACTATTTTGTATTAAATTCATTAGGACTTAGATCTCATACATGTATTTTTGTTTCCTCACCTCTAGGCACAGACCCCACAGGCTCCGCGGACTCTGGGTCCTTCACCTCCTGCCCCATCATCCACTCCAACACCAACAGCCCCCATTGCCACTCTGAACCAGCCTCCACCACTTCTTCGTCCAACACTGCCTGCTGCCCCTGCTCTTCACCGGCAGCCTCCACCACTCCAGCAGCAGGCTCGGTTCATCCAGCCCCGGCCAACTTTAAATCAGCCTCCACCACCTCTCATTCGCCCTGCTAATTCTATGCCACCCCGTCTAAACCCAAGACCAGTGTTGTCCACGGTTGGTGGTCAACAGCCACCATCACTTATTGGAATTCAGACAGATTCACAGTCCTCTCTGCACTAAAAATTAAATTGGACAGAGCTGCAGTAACTTTTTACCCCATTACTATACCAATGCTCATCTGACTGATGCAAAAGAGGAAAAAATAATCCTTCCTAGATACTGAGGCTGCGAACTAGTTCTGTGGCAGTGGACTAGTGTAAGTGGATGTCTAAGAAATTTTTCAGTTTCCTATACAACAAAAGCCTCTAGTTAGCTTCCTTACTAGAATATATGTTCAGTAATGTGATCTCATAAAAGAAAAAAAAATTAAGTATTCTATATACCAAGGGTTTTTTTGGTGGTTTTTACTGTATTTATTTTATTGAGGCTTTTTGTATTCTTGCCTCTTTGTAGTCAAGGCTCTTAGTACAAGAATATTGACTTAAGAATTGTGAAAACTCCTTCTTAAGTTTCTTAAGTTAAGGAAGTTTGGCTTTTTTTCTTTAATTTAATTTTTTTAAACATTTTCCTATGTTAGGAGTGCAAGAATAAATACCCTGCATTTCAAATTCTGACCTATGTTCATTTTATGCATATTTAAGAAATTATAGCTACATATCCCTTTTTTCAAAAAAAAAGTTGCTTTTTTTTTCTAAAGGAATTTTATTGTATTCCTTTAAAAGAAAGCAATTCAATCAATTGCAAAGCAATTATATGAAACCACAAAGAATGTACTGAACTTACTAACCCTTTAGCATACAGTTTAGGGTCCTAGTGTAAAGTCCTTGTTTATGGGTCATTGACCTGTCATCTATCAGTAATGAGAGGATTGAGATAAGAATTTTACATACAAGTGAGGACTTGATTTGTTGAAATGTAATGTCTTTAAGTTTCTTGAAAATGAAGTTAATTTCAAAAATTTATGTTTCTAAATGCTATCAGCTTTTAACTATTAATAGTAGTTGCCTATACTTGGGGACTTTAGAAAAAGAATTATATTTTGTCAGTTATGTAGAGATGGTGGTAATGGATGCATTTATTTACAATACCCTTTTTGTGTTTAGTTTATGAACTTCAGATTGCCCATTTCTTAATAATATAGTCTGCATTTGATATGAAGGATGTTTTCTTGATAAATCTCTATTGTACTATTTGGATACATTTGTGTATTCCTTGCAGCCAACCTGTACTCGTGGGATTGGTTTAGGGTTAAATCATCAACATTATTTCATAAAAATAAATATAAGAATTCGTCCTGTGTTATCTAAAGATGCATCAGTATATTGTCACAATTGTGCTATTAACTAAAAGTGCTGAGACCCCTTTTTATAAAGAAACAAAAAGACATTTCAAGGCTTCTTAATTCAACACATAATCATTAAGCACTTACAAAGAATATTTTACAAGTAATAGTATTTCAATGTGTTACTAATATTTTTGATACAATGATTTCATATTGGAATCATGATTTGTGCAAAGGGACAGATCACTTAGAATGCTATATACTAGTGGAATAGAAAGCTAAATGTTTGCACATCACATTCTTAACACATTTAGAGCTACTTCATGAAATAACACCTAAGGCCCTAATTTATGTTTTAAAAGGTTGTGTATTCCCAAAATATAAGAAAAATAGTCCCTTCCATTGTCTCTGCATCATTAAAGAGCTATAAATTTAAATGTATTGATTAATTTTCATTTTTACCTTTGGACCACTTTCCCTAAAAACCCTAAGTTCTGGCATAAACTCTTTTTTTCTAGCTTGAGTCCTTTTTCTCATTGGATCATCTTAAATAGTTTTTCCCCTGGATTATAACCAGATACAATTTAACTAATTAAAAGTTCTTAATATTCAAGAATGTATACTTATTTTTCTCTTTAAAAGCCACGGGTGACAGTTATATATCTTAAAAGAAAATATCTAAAGCATTTTTTAAAGCACTTAGATTGTCTTGCATATGTGCATACTATATCTTTACAGTTTTTATTGTCTTGTCTCTTGTCGATAGACCTTCAGTACACAGTATGTGGGATGTCAGTCAAGTTGGTCAGCACCAGCATCTGTCCGGCTGTTCAGTATGTTGTGATTCATATAAAATCTGTTCTATCCCAGACATGGGCCAAGGTGCTGCATCTGAGGGATGTGCTGTAATTTGATTTACATACATTAGAGCACACAGCAGAAAAATCTTAGCTTCATTAGTAATATGACACATGTATATAGTGAGATGTCTTTATCGTGTGCTTTGCATATTTTGTAAATATTTTGCACGTCTTTATTTTCCCTTTTTGTTTAAGCAGTGTTTGGCCTGGAAGAGTGATATGCTTGCTGCTTAATCAAAGGATTAAAGATTTAAAGATGTCTATGTCTTCTATTTTTATATAATGTCATGTTGTTATGAGAAACTTAGGACCTCTTCACTGTGAAATGCTAAATACTGATTTTTATAAAAAAAAAAAAGCAAAACCTAGAAATCTTTTAATGACCATTTTTATTAATTTCAGGGTTGTCATTTTTGAAAAATCTACATCAACATGTTTTTAAAATTAAATAACTAAAAATAAATCACACTTGTGGATACATCTGATAAAAATTAATGAAAAAATATTTTTTCTCCATGATTTAGTTCTAATGTAAAGGTCAAAGTTATGATCAAAACTTGTTCTCAATAAGCTTACAATTAAGTGAGTAAATAGAATATAAAAGATGAAAAGAAAAACCAGAATTCTGTCTTAATATGGGCCTACATTCTTGTTAGGAATAGAAGTAGACAGCAAGCCAAGAAGGTGACAGCCATTTCTAAAAATAAGAATGTTGCAAGTACAGTCATACATACGATGGGATATAGTCTGAGAAATGCATTGTTAGGTGATTTTGTCATGTGAATATCACAATGTATTTAAAGTCTATAGCCTACATACCTAGGTTGTATGGTATAGCCTGTTGCTCCTGTATAGCATGTTCCTGTACTGAATACTGTAGGCAGTTGTAACACAATGGTAAATATGTGTGTATTTAAACATATGGGAACATAGAAAAGGTACAGTAAAATACAGTATTATAATCTTATATCATTGTATATGCAGATTGCCATTGACCAAAATGTTCTGTAGCACGTGACTATACTTTGGTTGAAGTACCAAATTGATATTAAATATGATGTATTAATTTAATAATCTTCTCCCGTTATGGAAACAATACTACCGACAAATATTAACTGCTAATTTTAGTTAACACTGGGGTATCAAGGTCTCCTCAAAAAAGAATAATAATCTGACTTGGAGCTCTAAGCAGAATCTCTCTTTGTGTCTCCCCAAAGTAAATGAAGAATACATTCCGATTACAGGAAAGAAGAAAAAAGAAACTAGGAACGGGCACGGTGGCTCACGCCTGTAATCCCAGCACTCTGGGAGGCCAAGGAGGGCAGATTGCCTGAGCTCATGAGTTTGAGACCAGCTCTGAGCTAGAGCGAGACCACATCTCTAAAAACAGCCAGTGTTGTGGTGGGCACCTATAGTCCCAGGTACTCAGGAGGCTGAGGCAAGAGGATCACTTGGGCCCAGAGTTTGTGGTTGCTGTGATCTATGACGTCATAGCCCCTTTACCAAGGGCAACAAAGTGAGATTCTTGTCTCAAAAAAAAGCAACCCAGAAAAAAGAAACTTAAATGTATATTAGTTTCTTAGACATTCATTATAGGTTAAATTCTTTATAAGAAGATAAGAGAATATGGAGTTAGAACTCAAGAATCAAATTTGAGGTTCAGTGGGTAGGGCACCAGCCACATACACTGAGGCAGGCAGGTTCGAACCTGGCCTGGGCCTGCTAAACAATGACAACTGCAGCCAAAAAGTAGCCAGTTGTTGTGGTGGGCACCACCCAGCTACTTGAGGCAAGAGAATCCCTTGAGCCCAAGAGTTTGAGGTTGCTGTGAGCTGTGATGCTATGGCACTCTACTGAGGGCAAACAAGACTCTCTCAAAGAAAGAAAAAAAGAACAAATTTGAGGCCAGGCAAGGAAGCTCAGGCCTGAAACCCTAGCTTTCAGGGAGGCCAAGGCGGGTGGATGGCCTAAGCTTGTAAGTTGGCAAGACATTGTCTCTAAAAATAGCCTGGCTCTGCGGCAAGCTGAGGCAGGAGAATCACTAAAGCCTAAGAGTTTGAGGTTGCTGTGAGCTGTGACTGTCACAGTACTCTACTAAGGGCAACAATGTAAGACTCTATCTTAAAAAAAAAAAATTCAAATGTGAGAAACCATGCTAGATTAAAAAATGTCTACAAGAAACTTTATCTCATTTTCTGATAGCTAATTTATAGAAGTACATAAACTGCCTTCTCTTAGAAAAAAGTACATCCCTCCCCACAACTTTCATCTTTATCCTAACTTTAAATAACTGCCTTGGTGAAGGAATGTTCTATAGCAATAAACATCACAAGGAATGCTCCTAGATGTGTGGCTTGTGTCTAAAAGGCCAGGTGGCCTTAACTGCCCTTTTTCTGCTCTGTTAAATCCTGTACAGTTAGCAGAGAAAAACAATGAAGATAGAAGTGTCAGGTTGAGACGTTTGCTAGTTGTTGTTAACAGATTTAAAGTAGATTGTTGTCTGTTGATAAGGGAATGGGTCTTTACAATATGGTAACATCTTTTTTTCTTTTGTTGGTTTTTTTTTTTGAGACACAGTCTTACTATGTTGTTCTCAGTAGAGCGCTGTGGCATCACAGCTCACAGCAACCTCAAACTCTTGGGCTTAAGCAATTCTCTGCCTCAGCCTCCCAAATAGATGGGACTACACGCAGCCTCCACAATGCCTGGCTGTTTTTTTGTTGTAGTTGTCATTGTTGCTTAGCAGGCCCACGCTGGGTTCGAACCCACCAGTCTCTGTGTATGTGGCTGGCAGCATATCCACTGTGCTATGGGTGCCAAGCCAATATGGTAACTTCTTAAACTTTAGAATTCTAAAGTAGGAATTTGGGCGAAGAGAATCACTTTAGGACAAGATGCCAGGGATGTAATGTGGAGAGATCCAAGAGCAGTCTTCACAATGTAAATGACATAGACATTCATGTCCCAGAATGCTTTCTTTGTACAATGTTTTTTCCTTTGGATTATTTTAAGAAAAGTTAATTCTGTACATTTACTTAAAGTCTGAGTTACAATTACCAATAACTAAGAAGATTCTGAATAATACCACAACCAAGGTATCTCTTAAGGAATCTGTCTAGCTTACTACCTGGAACAGCTACTTACTGACAGAATTTGGCTTCAGGAGGCTTTTACCCTCAAGACTATTTTTGTTGACATGCTGGCTCTTCATCCTCTCAAAAAGAGTTTGAAAACAATCAGAATCAGCAAGGGGCTTGTAAATGCAAAATAGTTACTACTTTACCTCTAACATGAGGATTATTTTCTACTTTCATGTAAGAAGTACTTCTGTGAGCCTCAGGTCTCTCATCTGTAAATTGGGGAATATAATATACCTGCTCAATGTATGCTAGACGTTTTTATTTGTCCTACTTGCAGCCTACTTACTAAGGAAAATGTGTATTTTGACTTTTTTAATTTAAAGTACAGTGCAAAAAGAGATGCATTTCAGTTGAAGATGATAGGTTGAACATAGTTGTTTACTTTTTCCCCCCCAAAACAAAATCTTACTGGAATTATAAAAACCAAAATAATCCTTAGCGGTGCTGGAAAGCCAAAGGAGGAGTTACCAGCAGATGGGGACAAATTTATGACAAAACTCCACAGAATTAAGGAACCTACCAACTCCATAAAGGCAAAAAGCAGAAAAACAGTAATGTTCTCAGAAGGATAATCTCAAATTAGGGGCAGTGATTTGGAACAGCCCCCAATGATTCCTGCCTCCTGGTATTCATGCCCTTGTGTATGGATTTGACCTAGTGATTTATTTCGAACCAACAGAATACATGCTGCAAAAGTGATGGGATGTCATGTCTATGAGTAGGTTATATAAGATGATGACTTCTGTCTTACTAGCAAAATATTGCCTCTTCGCCTGCTTGCTTTAATGAAGCAAGCTGCCCTGTTGGAGAGGACTGTGAGGCAAGTGGTTGAGGCCAGCTTTCTGCCAACATCCAGCAAAGAGCTCAGATACTCAGTTCAACAACCTGCCAGGGACCGTATTTATTTGAGAGGCAGAACAAGATGGCAGACATCTTGATATCTAAGATATCTCCTTAGCCACCACAGGTGTTGAGACAAAAGAGAGGACTCCAGCCACATCTAACTGGGGTGTTCTGTCCAGAAACATCATTCCAGGGGCACAGTGAAGTAGGGGATTCCAGGAGCCAACAAGGTGGTCAGGAGCAGTAGAAGACCACCAGCACAGAAGATGAGTGTCTGGGTGCAAGTGGAGGGCTAGAGACTGGAAGTCCTGTCCTGCAACTTTTTTGGACTTAGGTCCTCAATAGAGCTACCTTGGGAGGGCATAAGTGAGCAAGTGAACCTGAACAGCACCCAGTGTCTGAGATTGAACCACCAGGTGGGGTGGACTACAGGGTGCTGCCATTGTAGGAGGACTCCCCAGGAGGGGCCTAGCACATGGCTGGTTCGGGTACACCTCCTAAGCTTGGGACACCACCCTTGCAATAAGTTAGGTAGCTCTTGCTCTCCTGCAAAAGCCACTTTATGGCCAAGGGGCACTGTTCAGAAGGTCAAGGTGTGTCTCCTAAGTAGTCCGGCAAGAACTTCAGGCTCCCAATGCTGTGGGATTAAGTGCTAGCAAAGCAACTGAGTACCCACTGAGGGCAAATAAATCAGGGAAACAGGACAAAGTCTCCTCAGCAACTAGATAGTGGATTCTGGCCCCCAGCTAATACATCAGAATCAGCTTGCATGTTTTGTGTCTCCTAACCCCAGTGCGCCACCTCGTGTCCAAGCAATATATAACACTATATATATTTCCTTAGTTTTTGTTTGATTGGTTTGCTTTCTTATTTTTTTTCGTTTTTACTTTCATCAGTAACAAGGGCTCCATTTTTACTACTATTTTCTGCCCCTTTTATTATTTCTTTCTTTTCTATTTCTCTCCTTTTTCTCTCTTTTTGTAGGTATTTTTCTACTTTTCTTGTCTTTACCACACAAATTTATCAACAACTAAGATATCTCTTTTTTTACATCTTATATAATTTTATTTTTAATTTTCTTTATATATTGTCACTATTATTCTATTTTTTTCTGATCTGTTTTATTCCATTTCATTCTGTATTCCATTTATGAGACAGAGCCTCACTCTGAGGCCTGAGCGGGGGTGTCATTACTGCATGGGCCTGGCTCAAGGAGGCCTTAAGCACCTGTTCTAGGGTGTCCTGCTACCATTGACCTTTGGAAGGACACTCTTGGTAGGTCCTCACTATGATACACTGTTTATTTTTTATATATATATTTGGGGGAGGTTCTTTTTCATATATTTGGGGGGAGGTACCTTGCTTTTGCTCAGGCTGGTAAGGAATTCCTGAGCTTCAGGGGCCCACCTAGCATGGCCCCTCAGAGTCCTGGAATTGTGGGTGTGGGTCAAAGCACCCTGTCAAACACCACTGTTACTCCTATCTCTGTTCTTCTTGTTCTTTAAAAAAAATTTTTTCCTTTCATCTCCCTTTTTTTTTCCTTTCTCTTTCTTTCTTTCTTCCATTCTTGCTCTTTCCTCTTTTCTTCTTTTAGACCCTATACCAAAAGGACACTTCAATACCTAAGCACAGAGACAAGTTAAGTTAGAGAGAAGGAAGAAGTGACAGAAAAAAGTGAACAAGAAGAAAACACACAAGAGGAGGAACCAAGAGAAAAATTCTGGCAACAAGAAACAGAACAGATCAACACCTCCCAAGGGATCATGAGGCAGCTATCACAGGATTGCATCTATAAAGAAATTATGCAAATGACAGAAAGGAAATTAAAATATATATTTATTTATTTACTTATTTATCTATTTTATTTATTTATTTTTTAAGACAGAGTCTCACTGTGTTGTCCTTGGTAGAGTCCTGTGACATCACAGCTCATAGCAACCTCAAACTCTTGGGCTCAAGTGATTCTCTTGCCTCAGCCTCCCAAGTAGCTGGGACTACAGGAGCCTGCCACAATTCCTGGCTATTTTTTTTTTGCAGTTGTCATTGTTTAGCTGGCCCAGGCCAGGTTTGAACCTGCCACCTCAGTGTATATGGCTGGTGCCATAACCACTGTGCTATGGGTGCCAAGCCTTAAAATATGGAGAGCAAAAATAATGAAGGAAATTGAAGGGAAGGTGGAAAATAACGAAAAGGAAATACAAACACTGACAAGCATAATGAATGAAAGACATGAAGAAATTAGAAAAGATATATCAGAGCATAAAGATTTGAAGGAGTCAATCAGGGACCTTAAGGATGCAGTAGAAAGAATCAATAACAGATTATACTGTGGAGAAGAAAGAATCTCAGATCTGGAAGATAAGGCTCTTAAGCTAACCCGGGCATTTAAAGAGGCAAAAAAGAAGAGGGGGAAAAGCAGAGCATTCACTTAGAGAATTATGGGACCCCACAAAGCATTCAAACATACGAATTATAGGAATCCCTGAAGGGGAAGAAGAACATCCCAAAGGAATGGAAGCCCCACTAGAGAATATTATAAATGAAACTTTCTGGCTGGGTACAGTGGCTAACGCCTGTAATCCCAGGAGGCCAAGGTGGACAGATTGCCTGAGCTCACAAGTTCAAGACCAGCCTGAGCAAGAATGAGACCATCTCTACTAAAAATACAAAAAAACTGAGGCAAGAGGTTCTCTTGAGCCCAAGAATTAGAGGCTGCTGTGAGCTATGATGACGCCATGGCACTCTACCCAGGGTGACAGCTTGAGAGACTCTGTCTCAAATAAGAGAAGAAAAGAAAATTTCCCAAGCATCACCAAAAATGCTGACCCACTCCTTTTAGAAGAATATTGAAGCCCAGGTTGACTCAACACAAACAGAGCATCTCCAAGACACATTGTAATGAACCTGTCCAAAGTCAAGATGAAAGAGAAAATTCTTTTTTTTAAGTTATTATTATTATTTACTAAATCATAACTTTGTACATTGATGCATTTATGGGGTTCAGTGTACTGCTTTGATAGACAATATGAAATGCTTACATTGAACTAAGTAACACATCCATCACAATTATACTCATTTCTTAATAGTTCTGAAATGTACCGTTGCATCATGAACATTAGGTGAGGTCCCCCCAAATACCTTCCTCCTATATCCCCTCTCCCCTTTCTCTCCTCTTCTACTTTCTGGACTATAGTTATGTTTTGCCATTCATATGAATGTCTAGGTGATTATACATTGATTTCATAGTAGTGTTGAGTATATCAGATACTTTTTTTCCCATTCTTGAGATACTTTGCTAAGAAGAATATGTTCCAGTTTCATCCAGGTAAACATAAAAGATGTGAAGTCCTAACTTTTTTATGGCTACATAGTATTCCATGGTGTATATATACCACAATTTTGGTTTTTTTTTTTTTTTTTTGAGACAGAGCCTCAACCGTTGCCCTGGGTAGAGTGCCGTGGCATCACACCTGCCACAACACTTGGCTATTTTTTGGTTGTAGTTGTCGTTGTTTGGCAGGCCCAGGCTGGATTCGAACCTGCTAGCCTGGTGTATGTGGCTGGTGCCTTAGCCACTTGAGCTACAGGTACTGAGCCAGATACCACAATTTGTTAATCCATTCATGGGTCAATGGGCACTTGGGCTGTTTGTCTTGGCAATTATGAATTGGGTTGCAATAAACATTCTGGTGCAAATGTCTTTGTTGTAAAATAAATTTTGAACATCTGGGTATATACCTAGTAGAAGAATTGCAGGATTGAATGGTAGGTCTACTTGAATGTTCCTTGAATGTTCTCCAAACTTCTTTCCAAAAAGGCTGTATTAGCTTGCATTCCCACCAGCAGTGTAGAAGTGTTCCCTTCTCTCCACATCCATGCCAACATCTGTAGTTGTGGGATTTTGTGATGTGGGCTAATCTTACTGGAGTTAGAAGCTATCTCAAAGTAGTTTTCATTTGCATTTCTCTGATGATTAAGGAAGATGAGCATTTTTTCATGTGTTTGTAGGCCATGCACCTGTCCTCATGAAAGAAGTTTCTGTTCAAGTTTCTTGCTCACATACAAATGGGGTTATTTATTCCTTGCTCATTGACTAGTTTGCATTCTCTTAGTTGAGTTCTCTGTAGATTCTAGTTATCAGACCTTTGTTGGAAGCATAACCTGCAAAAATTATCTCCCATTTTGAAGGCTGTCCGTTTGCTTTACTTACTGTGCTCTTTCTTGGCTGTGCAAAAGCTTTTTAGTTTGATCCCAGTAATGTATTTTTGGTGTTGCTTCAATTACCTGAGGGGTCCTCCTCATAAAATATTCTCCCAGGCTGATTTCTTCATGTGTTTTCTCTGTACTTTCTTCTAGTACTCTTATAGTTTCACGTCTTAAGTTTAAATCTTTTATCCAGTGAGAATCAATTTTTGTTAATGACGAAAGGTGTGAGTCCTGTTTCAGTCCTCCACAGGTTGCCAGCCAGTTCACCCAGTTCCATTTGTCAAATAGGGAGTCTTTCCCCCACTGTATATTGTTGATAGGCTTGTCGAAGATCGAATGACAGTAAGTAGCTGGGTTCATCTCTTGGTTCTCTATCTGTTCCATATCTACCTCTCTGTTTTTGTGCCAGTACCATGCTGTTTTGATCACTATAGATTTATCATATAGCCTGAAGTCTGGTAACATGATACCTCCTGATTTGTTCTTATTTTGAGGTTTTTTCTGAGTTGAGTCCATATAAAATGAAGTACTATTTTTTCAAGTTCTTTAAAGGATGGCAATGGTGCTTTAATAGGGATTGCATTAAATCTGTAGACTGCTTTGGGTGGTATGGACATTTTAGCAATGTTGATTCTTCCCAGCCATGAGCATAAAGAGGAAAATTCTTTTTTTTTTTTTTTTTGAAATGGGGTCTCACTTTATTTCCCTTGGTAGAGTGCTGTGGCATCATAGCTCACAGCAACCTCCAACTCCCGGACTTAGGCAATTCTCTTGCCTTAGCCTACCAACTAGCTGGGACTACAGGTGCCTGCCATAATGCCTGGCTATATTTCATTGCAGTTTGGCTGGGGCCCAGCTGGAACCTGCCATCGTCTGTATATGGGGCTGGCGCCCTACCCACTAGGCAACAGGCGCCACCCATAAAGAGAAAATTTTTTTTTTTTTGAGACAGAGCCTCAAGCTGTCCCCCTGGGTAGAGTGCCATTGCATCACAGCTCACAGCAACCTCCAACTCCTGGGCTCAAGTGAGTCTCCTGCCTCAGTCTCCTAAGTAGCTGGGACCACAGGCACCCATCACAATGCCCGGCTATTTTTTTGTTGCAGCCATCGTTGTTTGGTGGACCCAGGCTGGATTCAAACCCACCACCTTAAGTGTATGTGGCTGGTGCCTTAGCCGCTTGAGCCACAGGCGCTGAGCCAAAGAGAAAATTCTTAAGCAGCCAGGAGTAAGTGCCAATTGACTTATACTGGCAGACCCATCAGAATGACAGAGGACTTTTTGAACTAAACTTTTCAAATAAGAGGACAGTGGTCATATACCTTTAACCTTCTTAAAACAATTTTTAGCCCAGAATTCTGTATCCTGCTAAACTAAGCTTCAAATTCAATGAAGAAATCAAATCTTTTACTGACATGCAAACATTGAGGAAATTTGCCACAAGACCAGCTCTTCAGGAAATACTCAGACCTATTCTCCACACTAACCATCACAATGGACCATCAGCAAAGTAAACACCCAGAACCTAAAGGATAAAACCTAGCTTCCACTATGGTGCAAAGGATAAAACTAAGCAACAGATTTTCACAATAGGATAAATACAACTTAACAATACTTATCAATTCTCTGGCAGCTCCTATTACTCAGTGGTTAGGGTGCTGGCCACATACACCAACGGTGGTGGGTTCAAACCTGGCCTGGGCCAGCTAAAACAACAATGACAACTGCAATACGAAAATAGCCAGGCATTTTGGCAGGTGCCTGTAGTTCCTGCCACTTGGGAGGCTGAGGCAAGAGAATCGCTTAAGCCTAAGAGTTAGAGGTTGCTGTGAGCTGTGATGCCACTGCACTTTACCCAGGGTGATAGCTTGAGACTCTGTCTCAAGTAAAAAATCAATACTTATCAATTCTCTCAATAAATGTAAATAGTTTGAATTCCCTACTGAAGAGGTACAGGCTGGCTGACTGGATGAAAAGGGACAAGCCATCTATATGCTGTCTCCAGGAACACACCTAAACTTGGAGGACAAAATAAAACTCCAGATGAAGGGTTAGAAAATAACATTTCAGGCAAATGGAAACCAGAAGAAAGGAGGAGTCACAATCTTATTTTCAGATACAAGTGGATTTAAAGCAACTTTATTTATTTATTTTTTGAGACAGAGCCTCAAGCTGTTCTCCTGGGTAGAGTGCTGTGGCATCACAGTTCACAGCAACCCCCAACTCCTGGGCTCAAGCGAGTTTCCTGCCTCAGCCTCCCAAGTAGCTGGGACCACAGGCACCTGCCACAATGCCTGCCTATTTTTTGGTTGCAGCCGTTGTTGTTGTTTGGTAGGCCCAGGCTGGATTCCAACCTGCCAGCTCAGGTGTATGTGGCTGGCGCCTTAGCCACTTGAGCCACAGGTGCCAAGCCAGATTGAAAGCAACTTTAGAAAGACAAAGATGACCACTTCATACTGATCAAGGGAACAATACAACAAGAGGATGTTTGAATTCTAAATATTTAATGCACCCAACTTAAATGCTTCCAGATGTATGAAATGAACCTTAGTTGGTCTGAACAATATGATGTCATCAACATCACAATAGCTGGAGACTTTAACACCCCTCTGACAGAATAGGACAGATCATCTAAACAGAAACTAAATAAACAAGAGACTTAAATGCAATCCTAGAACAACTGGGCTTAACACACATATACAGAACATATCATCCCAAAGTTAATGAATATATGTTCTTCTCATCAGCCCATGGTCATACACCAAAACAAATCATATCCTAACACAAATAAAATCTCAACAAAATTAAAGGAATTGTAATTACATCTTATATCTTTTCAGATTACAAGGCAATAAAGGCAATTCTAACAAAAATTTTCATCCCCATACAAAGGCATGGAAATTAAAGAACCTTATGCTGAATGACAATTGGATTAAGGAGGAGATAAAAGAGGAAATTATTAAATTCCTTGAACATAACTACAATGAAGTCACAAGCTACCAAAACCTATGGATACCGCAAAACCAATCCTAAGAGGGAAATTTATTGCATTAGATGCCTACGTCTGAAAAACAGAAAGAGTACATCAACAACCTAATGAAGCATCTCAAGAAAATGGAAAAGGAAGAACAATCCAATCCCAAACCTGGTAGAAGAAAAGAAATAACCAAAATTAAATCATAAACAGATGAAATTGAAAACAAAAGAAACATTCAGAAAATTAATGAAACAAAAAATTGGTTCTTCGGATTGGTGCCCATAGCACAGTAGTTACAGTGCCAGCCACATACATTGAGACTGGTGGGTTCCACACCAGGCCGGGCCAGCTAAACAACAATGGCAACTGCAACAAAAAATGGCTAGGCTTTGTGATCCCAGCTACTTGGTAGGCTGAGGCAAGAGAATCACTTAAGCCCAAGAGTTTGAGGTTGCTGTGAGCTGTGAAACCACAACAGTCTCCTGAGGGTAACATAATAAGATTCTGTCCAGAAAAAAAACAAAAAGAAAAAAGTTGGTTCTTTAAAAAGATAAATAAAATTAATAAACCTTTGGCCAGATTAACTAGAAAGAAAAAGGTAAGATCAGGTGGCTCCTGTGGCTCAAAGGAGTAAGGCTCCAGCTCCATATGCCGGAGGTGGCAGGTTCAAACCCAGCCCTGGCCAAAAAACTACAAAAAAAGAAAAAGAAAAAGGTAAGACCACTAATAACCTCAATCAAAAATGAAAAAGGGGACATAACAATAGATACCACAGTGATACAAGAGATTATCTCTGATTACTACAAAAAACTCTATGCCCAGAAATTTGACAATGTGGAGAAAATGGACCAGTACCTGGATTCACACCATCTCCCTAGACTTAATAACCACAACAAAAACATCTCTTGAACAGACCAATATCCAGCTGTGAAATTGTAGAAACAAAAAAGCTCCCAACAACAACAAAAAGCCTTAGACCAGATGGTGCCACACCAGAATTCTATCACACCTTCAAAGAACACATTGTACCTATACTGTACAACCTATTCCAAAACATTGAGAAGGAAGGAACCTTCCCCAAGATGTTCTATGAAGCAAACATCACCCTGATATCAAAACCAGGAAAGGACCTAACTAAAAAGGAGAACTAAGACCAATTTCACTAATGAATATTGATGCAAAAGTACTCAAGAAAATCTTAGCAAATAGATTATAGTTACATATTAAAGAAATTATACATCATAATCAAGTAGGTTTTATCCCAGGGATCCAAGGTTGTTTTAACATATGCAAACCCGCAAATGTACTTCACCATATCAATAGAAGCAAAAACAAAGACCATGTGATCCTCTAGATAGATGCAGACAAAGCATTTGACAAAATTCAGTATAATTTTTTGACAAGAACACTTAAGAATATAGGCATAGGTGGTACCTTTCTTTCTTTCTTTCTTTTTTCTTGGAGAGACAGAGTCTCACTTTGTCACATTTGGTAGAGTGCCATGGCATCACTTAGCTCACAGCAACCTCCAACTCCTGGGCCTAGGCAATTCTCTTGCGTCAGCCTCCCGAGTACCTGGGATTACAGGCGCCTGCTACAATGCCTGGTTATTTTTTTTGTTGCAGTTTGGCCAGGGCCAGGTTTGAACCCACCACCCTCTCAGTGAGCTACAGGCACTGCCTGATAGTGCATTTCTTAAGATGATTGAAGCATTTCTGACAAACCCACAGCTAATATTATATTGAATGGAGTAAAACTGAAAGCTTTTACACTTAGAACTAGAACTAGACAAGGATATCCATCACCACTATTCAACATAGTTCTGGAATTTCTAGCCAATGCAATCAGGCAAGAGAAGGATATAAAGGGCATCCAAATGGAGGCAGAGGAGGTCAAACTCTCTCACTCCTTGCCAATGATATGATCTTATACTTAGAGAACCCAGAGACTCAACCATAAAGCTCCTAGAAGTGATCAAGAAATACTATAACATCTCAGAATATAAAATCAATGTCCACAAATCAGCAGCCTTTGTATACACCAATAATAACCATGTTGAGAAGCAAATCAAAGACATTTCCTTCACAATAGCTTCAAAGAAAATGAAATACTTAGGAATATATCTAAGAAAAAGGCGAAGGATCTCTACAAAAAGAATTATGAAACCCTAAAAAAAAAACATAGCAGAACACATTAACAAATGGAACAAATGCTCTTCACTGGGAAGAATCAACATTGTTAAAATATATATACTACCCAAAGCAATCTACAGATTTAATGCAAATTCCATTAAAATACCAACATCATATTCTGGAAAAAATAATCCTTTGTTTTGTATGGAACCAGGGAAAAAAACCTATATAGCCAAGGCAATTCTTAGTAATAAAAACAAAGCTGGAGCCATCACTCTGCCAAACTTCAGGTTATATTACAAGTCTACAGTGATCAAAACAACATGTTATTGGCATAAAAATAGAGATATAGACATATGGAACAGAATAGAAAACCAAGGGATGAAACCAATCTCTTATCACCATCTGATCTTTGATAAACCAAATAAAAGCATACACTAGGGAAAAGAATCCCTATTCAACAAATGGTGCTGGGAGAATTGGATAACAACATGTAAAAGACTGAAACTGGTCCTGCATCTTTCATCACTTACAAAAATTGACTCAGGATGAATAAAATATTTAAATCTAAGACATAAAATGATAAAAATCCTAGAAGAAAGTGGGAAAAACTCTCGAGAATGTTGGCCTGGGAAAAGATTTTTTTCTTTTTCTCTCTTTTTTTTTTTGAGACAGAGTCTCACTATGTCATCTTCGTGAGAGTGCCATAGCATCACAGCTCACAGCAACCTCACACTCTTGGGCTCAAGCAATTCTCTTGCTTTAGCTTCCCGAGTAGCCAGGATTACATGTACTCGCCATAATGTTGAGCTATTTTTTTTGCTGTTGTTGTAGTTGTGATTGTTGTTTGGCAGGCCTGGGCCAGGTTCAAACCCATAAGCCCCAGTGTATGTGGCTGGTGCCCTAGCTGCTGAGCTACAGGCACCAAGCCCTGGGAAAAGATTTTATGAAGACAACTTCAGTGGCAATCATGACAACAACAAAAGTAAGCAAACAGGACTTAATTAAGCTGAAAACATTCTGCACAGCTGAGGACACAACAATTAGGGCAAATAGACAACCTTCAGAATGGGAAAAGATATTTGCATGTTATGAATCTGACAAACGGTTGATAATTAGAATTTAGAGAGAACTCAAATTAAGCAACAAGAAAAGAGCAAATCCCATCTATTGTTGGGCAAGAGACATGAACAGAACTTTCTCTGAAGAAGACAGATGCATGGTTGAAAAAAAATCATGAGAAAATGTGTATCATTCTTAATCATCAGAGAAATGCAAATCAAAACCTAACCCCAGTGAGAATAGCCCACATCACTGCAGATGTGGAGGGAAGGGGACACTTTTAGACTGTTCGGGAGACTGCAAACTAATATAGCCTCTTTGGAGAGAAGTACGGAGAATACTCAAAGAGCTCTAAAATAGACCTTCCATTTGATTCTGAAATGTCATTACTAAGCATCTACCCATAAGAAAAAAAAATCATTTTATCATAATGACATTTTTACTAGATTGTTTATCACAGCTCAATTTATAATCACCAAGATGTAGAAACAACCTAAGTGCCCATCAACCCAGGAATGATTAATTAACTGTGGAATATGTATGTATATCATGGAATACTATTCAGCCATAAAAAGATGGAGACTTTACATCTTTTGTATTAACCTGGATGGAGTTGAAACGCATTCTGCTTAGTATCACAAGAATGGAAAAGCAAGTATCCAATGTACTCAATACTAATATGAGGCCAGTAGATGAAGATGATCTAATATGTGCCCACACATGAGAAAAAGATAAAAACTCAGTTCAATTCAAGATGGGGGAGGGGGAAGAAGGGAGGGATATTGCTATGCTCCCACCTAATGGGCAAATGTAACAGCATAAGGCACATCTCCCGGGTGTGGGACACAACTACAAGAGAGACTACTTAACAAATGCAAACTTTGTAACCTAATTGTTTGTACCCTTAGATTAATCTGAAATTAAAAAAAAATTAAAGAAACAATGTAAAACAAAACAAAACAAACACCTTCCCCTGGAAAAGAAAAACAGCCTACTGGGAACTGAATCCTGCTGGCAACAACATGCTCTTGAAAATGGTTCTTTCCATACTTGGGCTTTGAGATGACTAAAGCCCAGTCAACACCTTGACTGCAGCCTGTGATCAGTGAAGTAGAAAACTCAGCTAAGCTGTGTTCAGATTTCCTAGAGAAATGGAATTGAGTTGTGTTTGAGCTGCTAATAAGTTTTAGGAGAAGTTTGTTATGCAACAATAAAAAACTAATGTTGTGGGTAAATATATACTGTTAACACTTATCAAAAGGAATTTGATCGTTGTTAATGAAGTATTAGTATGGTAAAGATTATATTAATGTCAGACAAAAATTTCAAAGCAAAGAATATCAGAGTTAAAATGGTAATTTAATAATGATAAAGGTAGGGCGGTGTCTGTGGCTCAGTGAGTAGGGCATTGGCCCCATATACCTAGGGTGGCAGGTTCAAACCCAGCCCAGGCCAAACTGCGACAAAAAAATAGCCAGGCATTGTGGTGGGTGCCTGTAGTCCCAGCTACTCAGTAGGCTGAAGCCAGAGAATCGCCTCAGCCTAAGAGCTGGAGGTTGCTGTGAGCTGTGTGTGACATCACGACACTCTACTGAGGGAGACAAAGTGAGACTCTGTCTCTAAAAGGAAAAAAAAGTAATAATAATCATAATAATGATAAATGTCTATTCATCAAGAGGATCTGTGGTAAAACTGCAGGAAGAAATAGGCGGATATACCATTATAATCAGTAATTTCAACACTCATCTCTCAATAATGGATAGAATACGTAAACCAAAAATTATTGAGAACATGGACTTGAACAACATTATCCATCACCTTTGCTGTAGGGAGCTAGCATCCACACAACCTGTGAGTGTCCCCATTGCTTGGTGGTGACAAGGGAATGAGGAAAACAAATACAATAGAAATAGAGTAGAATTATAGAGTGGGTCTGCAGGCCCTGTGTGAGAGACAGCGACGGCCCTGAACTCTGGATACACTTGGTTTTTATTACTTCTCTTGATCAGCAAATGGGTGTTTGTAACAATAGTAACATACGCCATCCTTGTGGTTTCTCATGCCCTAATTTTCTATTACCCACTGGATTACTCTTTATTTTTATCATTTTTACTTCCTTTTTTTTTTTTTTCAGTTTTTGGACAGGGGCTGGATTTGAACCCGCCACCTCCAGCATATGGGGCTGGCGCTCTATTCTTTTGAGCCACAGGCACCACTCCTATTATTCTTACTTCTTAAAATATTTCTTAATCACTAATAGGATTACAGAAAACAAAGGAAAAGGGAACATGGACTTTAGAGCTAGATGCCACCTAGCTTCTATAATCTTCTGTGTTCCTGTGGGGCAGATTAGTTGAGGCCCTCCTCATATCAGGATCTGGGGAGAAGAAAGCTGAATTCTCTTATCTCACACCTAGAAGAACTAGTCTTTCTTGTTCAATGAGTCAACTATACTGTGTTGTCCTAGTTAATCTTAAAATGGCTTCCCAAGCCCTTTCAGGCCCCAGCCAGGCTCTTACAGATCTTTTTCCTGGGGTCCCTTCTGGCTCTAGCCAGGCCCTTATGGACCTTTTTCTTGAAGCTCTCTCTGATTTCAGCCAGGCCTTTGTAGGCTTTTCCCTGAAGTCCTTTGATGTTCATGGCAAGCTGTCTTGTGAAGCCCCCAATATAATATGGGTTTTTTTGAGGCTCATGTCCTCTCCCATTATTTTACATACCTGACCCTGATCATAAAACTTTTCATACAATCATTTTGGGTGGCACCTGTGGCTCAGTGGGTAGGGCACCAGCCCCATATACTGAGGGTGGTGGGTTCGAACCTGGCCCTGGCCAAACTGCAACAAAAAAATAGCCAGGCGGTGTGGAGGGCTCCTGTAGCCCCAGCCACTTGGAAAGCTGTGGCAAGAGAATCGCCCAGAAGTTGGAGGTTGCTGTGAGTTGTGATGCCTTAGCACTCTACCGAGGGCAACATAGTGAGATTCTGTCTTTAAAAAAAAAAAAAAAGCCTTTTCATACAATCATTTCATTATTATATCAATCTAACTCTATTCCCATAATTCCAAATTCCCTAATGTTTACCCACACTTCCCTGATTGAAATCCAACAACAGGATTCTTTTAATGTGTACATGAAATATTTTCAGAATAGATGATATTCTGGCTGCTGGGGTGGCTTGTGCCTGTAATCCTAGCACTCTGGGAGGCCAAGGCGGGTGGAATGCTTGAGCTTAGGAGTTCAAGACCAGCCTGACCCTGTGTCTATAGACTGGTGTTGTGATGGTATCTGCAGTCCTAGCTACTCAGGAGGCTGACACAAGAAGATCACTTGAATTGGAAGAGTTTGAGGTGACAACTCTCCTTGAGAACTCTACCAAGGGTGACAAAGTGAAACTCTCAAAAAAAAAATTGGAAATCTCAAAATATTTGGGAATTAAGCACGTTTACAAAAAAACACAGGGGTCAGAAGAGAAGTTACAAGGGAAATTAGAAAATATCTTGAACTGAATGTCAATGAAAACACATCAAAATCTATGAGAGGCAGCAATGCACAACTGAGAATGATATTTATATAATAGCTATCTGAAATCAGTAATCTAAGCTTCCTTCTTAAAAAGCTAACAAGAAAAAAACCCAGCTCAAATTTAGCAGATGAAATGAAAAAGATCATAGTTGAAAAGAAATGAAATACCTAACAGAAAAACTATAGAGCCAATAGAAACCAGTAAGTTGCTTCTTGAAAAGATCAACAAAATTGATAAATGGTTAGATAGACTAAGGGGAAAAAAGTAAGTGCACAAACTATCAAAATCTAGACTGAAAGATAGATCATCACTACAGAACCTAGAGAAATTTGAAAAATTGTAAAGAAGTATTATGAATACTTTATGCCAACAAATTTGGGAATGTTTATAAAATGAACATGTTCTTACCAAAACCATCTGAAAAAGAAATCGTCTGAATCAAGTAAAGAAATTGAATTTGTAACTTAAAATCTTCACACACAGAAAAGTCCTGGCTATTGAACTCTTAAAAAAGAAATACTAAGCTTACACAAACCTTTGCTGTAGGGAGCCAGCAGCCACACAAGCTGCAAGACTCCCCAATGCTTGGAGGTGATGAGGGAATCAGGAAAATAAATACAATAGAAATGGAGTAGAATTTATAGAGTGGGTCTGGGAGCCAATGCTCTTTGTGTGAGAGACAGGGACAGCCCTGAACTCTGGATGCACTCTGGATACACAAACACTTTCAGAAAATACAAGAGGATAAAACACTTCTCTGCTTATTCTATGAGACCATTAGTACTCTGGTGCAAAGCCAGATAAAGCATCACAACAAAATAAAATGTGAGAGCTGCCCACTGGCTCATGCCTGTAATCTTAGCACCCTGGGAGGCCGAGGCTGAGGCAGGAGGATCAGTATCACTTGAGCACAGGAGTTTGAGAATAACCTGAGCGAGTGTGAGAACCCCAACCATACTAAAAACAGAAAAACTGAGCTGGGTGTGGTGTGTACCGGCAGTCCCAACTACTCAGGAGTCTGTGGCGGGAGAGCACACTTGAGCACAAAAGTTTGAGGTTGTAGTGAGCTGTAATGATACTACCACACTTTAACCTGGGCTACAGAGCCCAGCAAGACAGAGGAAGAGGGAAGGAAGGAGAGAGAGAGGGAGGGAGAGAGAGAAAGAGAAAAGGAAGGAAGGGAGAGAGGAAGGTAGGGGGAAAAGAAAACTTCCAACTAATATTCCTAATGGACAGAGACGTAAGAATACTTAATAAAATATAAGCAAATCAAATCCAGCAACGTTTAAAAAGACTATATAACATAACCTAGCTGTGTGTATCCCAGAGGTGCAAGTTTGGTTTAACATTCAGAAACCAATTAATATAATACAGCATCAGCTCTAGTGACATTTTAGGCTGGAAAATTTCTTGTTGTTCATTACAGGATATATAACAGAATCTTTAGCCTCTACCTACCACATGTCAGTAGAATCCTCCTCCCCATTCTGACAATCAAAAATGTCTCCAGATGTTGTCCAATGTCACCTGGGGAGCAAATTAGCTCTAGTTGAGAATCATGGCAATGCATTATGTTAATAAAATAAAGAGGCAAAAGCCATGTGATCAAGTTGATGGACACAGAAAAGATATTTGACAAAATCCAATACTTATTCATACTAAAAGCCCTCAAAAAAACGGGGAATATTGGCTCTGCGCCTGTGGCTCAATCGGCTAAGGCGCCAGCCACATACACCTAAGGTGGCGGGTTTGAATCCCCAGCCCTGGCCCACCAAACAACAATGACGGCTGTAACCAAAAAATGGCCGTGCGTTGTGGCGGGCGCCTGTGGTCCCAGCTACTTGGGAGGCAGAGGCAGGAGACTCGCTTGAGCCCAGGAGTTGGAGGTTGCTATGAGCTGTGATGCCATAGCACTCTACCCAGGGGGATAGCTTGAGGCTCC
>CAUYQV010004307.1:0-31022 GCA_963574575.1 Galagoides demidoff
ATTTGACCCTGCAATTCCTTTATTAGGTATATTCCCAGATGACCAAAAATCACATTACAACAAAGACATTTGTATCAGAATGTTCATTGCAGCCCAATTCATAATTGCCAGGTCATGGAAGAAGCCCAAGTGCCCATTGATTCACGAATGGATCAACAAACTGTGGTATATGTACACCATGGAATACTATGCAGTCATTAAGAAGGATGGAGACTTTACGTCCTTCATGTTCACATGGATGGAGCTGGAGAATGTTCTTCTGAGCAAAGTATTACAAGAATGGAGGAAAAAGTATCCAATGTACACACCCCTATTATGAAACTAATTTATACCTTTGATATGAAAGTTATAACCAAATAGCCTAAGAATAGGGGAGGGGGAGGGAGAAGGGAGGGGAGAATGGGTAGAGGGAGGGGAAAAAGAAAAGAAAGCCCCAGGGACTCAACTACAAATCTCTTAGACATGGTCAAGGAATATAGTAGCCTCTGGGAATACAAAATCAATGCCCACAAGTCAGTAGCCTTTATAAATGTCAATACCAGTCAAGCTGAGAATCTAATCAAAGACACAATACCATTCACAGTAGCTTCATAGAAAATGTAACACCTGGGGATCTATCTAACAAAAGAGGTGAAAGATCTCTGTAAAGAGAGCTATGCAACCCTGAGAAAAGAAATAGCAGAAGATGTTAACAAATGGAAAAACATACCATGCTTGTGCCTGGGAAGAATCAACTTTGTTAAAATGTTCATATTAGACTCAGTGCCTATAGCTCAGCAGCTAGGGCACTAAGCCACAAACGCTGGAGCTGGTAGTGCAAATCCAGCCCGGGCCTGCCAAACAACAATGACAACTACTGTCAAAAAACAGCCAGGCATTGTGGCAGGCACCTACATTCCCAGCTACTTGGGAGGCCTGAGGCAAGACAATTGCTTAAGTCCAAGAGTTTGAGGTTGTTGTGAGCTATGATGCCACAGCACTCTACCCAGGGCAATAGCTTGAGACTCTGTCTCAAAAAAAAAATGCTCATATTACACAAAGTGGTCTACAAGTTTAATGCAATCCCCACCAAGATACCAATGTCATATTTAGATGAACTTAAAAAATACTTTGTTTCATGTGGAACCAGAAAAAAAATAGCTAATGGAAATTTAAGAAATAAAAACAAATCTAGAGCATCACATTACCAGACTTCAGATTGTACTACAAGTCTATAGTGATCAAAACAGCATGGTCCTGGTGCAAAAATAGAGATATAGATCTACAGAATAGAATAGAGAATCTACAGATTAACCCAGCCACATATTGCCATCTTATCTTTGATAAACCAAACAAAAGCATGTATTGGAGAGAAGAATCCCCATTTAATAAATGGAACTAGGAAAACTTGTTAGCCACATGTAGAAGACCGAAACTGAATCTGCACCTCTTATCATTAACAAAAATAGACACTCACTAGATAAAACATTTACATTTAAGTCACAAAGCAATAAAAATTCTAAAGAGAGTATGGGGAAAATGTTTGACAAAATTGGCCTAGGAAAAGATTTTATCAAGAAGAGCCCCCGGGTGATTTCAGCAATGTCAAAAATAAATAAATGGGGCTTGATTAAGCTAAAACCTTCTGCACAGAGAAGGGTATCACAACCAACACAAACAGACAGTCTTCATAATTGGAGAAGATTTTTGAATGTTAAGAATTTGAAAAAGGGATTATAATGATAATCTACAGAGAACTCAAGTTAATCAACAAGAAAAGAGCAAACAATCCCATTTATAAGCAGGGAAGAGACTTAAACAGAAACTTCTGTGAAAATGATAAATGTCCAACAAACACATTAAAAATGCTCATCATCTCTACTAATCAGAGAAATACAAATCAAAACCACTCTAAGATATTGCTTAACTCCAGTGGGAATAACCCACATTGCAAAATCCCAAATCTGCAGATACTGGCATGGATGTTGGAGAGAAGGGAGCAGTATTGCACTGATGATGGGATTACAGGCTGATACAACCTTTGTGAAAAGAAGTATGAAAAATTTTCAAAAATCTAAAAGTTGACCTTACCTTTGATCCTTCAATCACATTACTAGGTATCTATCCAGAAGAAGAAAAATCATTTTGCCACAAGGTAAACATTATTGTTCACCACAATAAACATTGCACTAGAATGTTTACTGTCACTTAATTCACAATTGCCAAGTATTGGAAACAACCAAAATGCCCATCAACCATTGAATGCATTAACAAACTGTGGTATATATATACCATGAGATACCATTCAGCCATAAGAAATGACAGATGGAGTTGAAAAATTCTTATTAATTTCTTATTATTAATGTTCTTCTTATTAATATATCTCAAGAAGGAAAACAATACCCAATGGACTCAATACTAATATGAAACATTAAAAAAACTACACTGGGTGGCACCTGAGTCTTAAGGAGTAGGACGCCGGCCCCATATTCTGCTGGTGGTGGGTTCAAACCCGTTTATAGCCAAAAACTGAAAAAAAAAAACACTCAAAAAACTACACATCCATGTGAAAGATAAAACACAAATATACTTTGGCAAGCTAGAGGGAAGTGGAGTGAGAGGGGAGGGAGGAGGAGGGATGGTGATTGCCAGAGGAGGGAGAGCAGTTGGCTGGATCTCACCTTATGTGCATAATGTGAAGGTGTTTAGCATGACCCCTAGGTGAAGGGCTCAACTACAACTTAAACTTTACCTTAGAATTGAAAACTTTGTAACCTAAATATTTGTACCCCCATGTTAATTTGAAATAAAAAAAGCAAAAAGAAAGGATTTTATTTCTTCCTTCTACCTCCATTTCATTTTCATACACACACACACAAATACCTACCTGTAAAACTTTTGGGAATGGGTGTTGTTTTATTTTATTTCCATTGAAAAAATGTTTTTAAATGAAAATGTCAGCACTATTAGTTACTTTAAGTAGTCTCTTCCTTGAAAACTCACCCATATAAAACAAAGTTCTTGATATCTAATATCGTCATTCATCCACCTGTGGATCTATCCATTAAACAAGTACAGCATGACTTCCATAGTTGACCACCCTCTTATATTGACCACCTCCTTAAGTTGACCTATTTTCATAAACTGGACACGTACCACATATATATATATAAATGCAGTTGGCCTAATTTTTTATGTTGACTACCTCTACATTTTGACCAGTTTGTTACAATCCCTTGGGTAGTCAACTTACAGAGGTTCTACTGTATTACTAAGTATGTACTCTCTTTCAGATACCAGGTCAGGTCCTATTGGTACTGTGCTTTATCTTATCAAGGTGACATGTATTTATTTTCAACATATCCACTGGAAAAATCTAGAATGTGTCTAGAAAACAGTTATTAACCTATATACAGAGCCATTTAAACAATTTTGAAAACATACTTATTAGTTTTTATACTTTTTAATTGATAGATAATTGTACCTATTTGTTTATTGGGTACAATGTTATGTTTCAATGCGTGCATATACTGTGCAATGGTAAAATCAAGATAATTATGGTATCTGTCACCTCAAATATTTATCAATTTTAGAGTGGAAATATTTAAAATGTTTTTTTCTAGCTATTGTGAGATAATTCATTGTTAATTCTCAATAACTCTAAATCAAGAATTTTTTTTTTTTCAGTGTTTGCCCAGGGCCGGGTTTGAACCCGCCACCTCCAGTATGTGGGGCTGGCACCCTATTCCTTTGAGCCACACGTGCTGCCCCAAGAAAAATATTTTTTTAAGGTCAGTTAGCCTGAAGAGATGTTGGTGATTGGTGAATAGAATATTTTTCTTCTCTCTCTCTCTCTCACAAAGGAAGTATAAGAATGTTAGAGTTGGAATGGACCTTGCAATCTGATAATTAAATGACTCATTTAGTTACCATTAATAATAATGAAAGTCCATTATATTTATTAAATATGTAGCAGAATATTTTACTATAGTGTAATATTCTGTTTTTAACTTATGAATTGATGCCCAATAAAAATAACACCAAACTTGGAGTGAGAATCTTGAATTTGATTATCGACTCTAACATTTATTAGTCTTATAATTAGAGGCACATTATCTAATTCTTTGTGAGCTCCACTTTTCCTCACCTGAAAATAGGAAAGATAAGGCTGCTTTGTCTATTTCAGGTAGTTAACATGAGAATCAGAAGAAATAGTGGATATAATCATGCTTGGTAAACTACTAAATGATCTCTAGGTATGAAAGGGAATCTTATTTTTTTCATTTTAATTCTGTTTCCATCTGGAAAAAAGTTCAAAGAATTGTTGTAGAAACTTAAGGAGAAAAGGGGTATTTTAACTGAAAGACAAAAACAAAAAATCAAAACAAAATACCTGCAAAGCTTCCTCATTAATAGCAATGTATTAAGAAGACCCCAAATCAGCCATATTTCATTCTGAATATGAGTTATTTTTAATTCTTATAATCTTCAATTCATCAATTTTCCTTTGAGTTTAAAACATTCATAAATAGCAGAGCTGTCTCTTCAGGGTGGAAACAGGGCTTAGGATTTGTGCATGCAGGTGTGTTTATGGGGCGGGTGGAACTAGCTTGCTCTAGGAGGTGGGAAGTGACTTGAAGAGGCAGACTATTGGGGAAATGGAGATGGTGACGGCTCTCCTAGATTTAAAAGTCACTCATTAGAGTAAATAGGTTGCAGTATTAATAATATCCATAAGTGCAAACATTGTGCCTGTCTTGTTGATAACTGTGTCTCAAGGCCTGGCACACAGTAGATCCTTTATAAATATTGTTCTATGTTCTTTAAGGGTATGGACTTTCTCCTTCTAACTAAATCTCCCTCAAAGCCATCCAAATGAATACATTATTTTGTATTTTCCTTTCTGCTTAAGAGCTGATTTCATCTAAATATAAATGTCCAAGGAACAGGAAGGAGGTAAGACAAAAGTTGTAACGTCAAAGTGTCTTTATGCAAATTATGAAACAGTACCACTCTGACCAGATAGACAAAAAAAAGGTCCCTTCTTTAGGGCTGACTTTCACCAGTAAGTTTCAGGTCTTGGCAAATAGCGCACAAGTTGGATTTCAACACTTATGTAAACTTTTTCCTTGGTGCCTATGTGCAGTGTACAAACTTAATGATATGTACCATCACTCCTCCTACCATAATTCTATCCCATAGAGATTGTTCATATCCTTCTAGATAAAGCTTTGATAACTAGTAAGTACTTCATACAGTCCACATTTCTTCTTTATTTACAATTTCTTAGTTTTCTGCTTTAGCCTGCATAACTAAAGCACTAAACATTTAACCTTTAATATTCCATTTTTAATGGAGATGACCCATATTTTAAAATTGCATTTTTAAAAGGAATTTTTTAGTCTGTACAAGGAGGTGTGTAGTATATTAACATTTCTACAACTGTGTGGGAAGTTCAAGTATAGTCCCAGAATCAATGATAGGTTACTACATAGCTTAGACATAGAGGAAGTCATACTCAATGCCTCCTGAAAACAAAAGGGTGGTTCTTTTCAAAATGACTTGTCCTTAAGAATTTAGGAAGCAGAAGATTTTTTGTTGCCCACAAATTTAGAGAATTATAACAGGAGATATGAATAGAGATTCATAACAGATTCATAATCCTGTTTGATCACTCTTAAACAGGGGATTAGCAGCACAGGCCACCAAATGTATTTGAAGGAATTCACATACAAAAGGAACAATTTCTCTGTATCATTTAAGAGGGCAAAATTTTTAATCAATAGATGGAAGGCACAGGAAGTAATATTTTAGTTATTTAGAATTCTTGAGGAACTTCACAAAGGATTGTTTTCTAAAGGAGTAAGCATTTCATCACTAGAAGTGATCAATTATAAGCTAGAGAATGAGATGCCAGGGATTTCTTTGTTGTCTTGAAAGTTCATTTAAAACTGCTTAAGGTGCCTTCCACATAGGAGACTCTATACTGAAATTGACCCAGTGGATTTTGATCACAGGATCAATACTTCAGGGATAAGATATCACCATAATAAGCATTTTTTTGAGTGACTGTTGCATACAGGTTGCTATCTTCATTCTTGAAATTAGATGTATGGGCACTGAAATTTTTGTTTAAATATTGGTGAGAAATTAAAAGCCTCCAGCCCTTAAGGTAGAACGTGTAAAAGTATACTTTCTAAAAACACCTCATACAGTGTGTGCTCCATATCCAAGGGCTCATGCATTTTAACCAACTGCTGACTCTGGAAGAAAAATCAATAAAGATATTAATACAATATGTATAGGAAATTTAAATGGAAGTGATCAAAGTTACCCAATAATTTACTCACGTACACCAGTCTTTGCAGTTCCTGCTTAAAGAAAATTCCTCATAATAAAAACAGGCTTCTAATTTAATCTGATGTGATTATTTCTGTCATCTTATTTGGTATTTTGTAAGAAGTCTCACTTCTTCTGTACACTACTACCTTCCCCTTTGTGTGTGTGAATCACAATTGCCCCCTTGACAGTTTGTAAGAGAGCTATTCCAAGTTTTATTTCAATTTATGCCTTGTTACCTATAAACTTAAGTGGCACAAAGGCAGTTTTTCTCAGTTTTTTTGAAAAGTTATTACTACTTAGAATAAAAACCAAAATCTAAAATTGCACTGCTGCACTGTCAGATAATAAAACACAAACCTTGCTATTGGCAGTTTATTTTAGTGAAAATAGATACGAGGCTCAATTTTTCAGGCTGTGGAATCCTTTTGCATTCAGTTCAGTTTAAGAAAGTTGGTTTCATCCTTAACATAGACATACAGGCATTTACCTATTAATTACTATCTCTTATATTTAAAAAACAATATGTAAAGTGTGCTTTGATAGCTTCTCATTAACGAAATTTTCAAGTTGATTTGGAGATGAAATTATTATTTTATGAATTTATGCAATAAATAAGTATTACATTTCTCACATGTTAATTTATTTCACTTATGTTTTACTTATTTTCTTTCAAACTATTTAGATTATAAATAGATGTGAGTATAATACTATTAATTTTTGTTAATTTCAGAATATTATGAGGATACAAATGTTTAGGCTGCATGAATTGATTTTGTAAAGTTTGAGTCAAACTTACGGATATGTCCACCACTTAGATAGTGTCCATTGTACTTATTAGGTGTGGATTTTGCCCATCTCTTCCTCCCTGCTCCCACATGTTGGATTTCTGTTGAGTTTTGCTTCTATATAAGTACCTGAATGTTAGTTGATTGGTTCCAATTTGGTAGTGAATGTGTATATGGTGTTTGTTTATCCATTCTTGTGATACTCCACTGGGGAAAATCGCCTTTGGTTCTGTCCAGGTTGTTATGAAAGATATTAATTAATCTTCAAACTGCTTCTACTAAGATTTTGTTGATCAATATAGGAACCTAAGGTTTGTGACCTTCGTCCTTTTCTACATGTTCTGGCAAAAGTTATTACCAATATTTTCTCACTTCTAAGACACCGATATGATTACAGAAAAACGATAAAAGGGGACCCAATATATCAGAACAACAGAGATCCTTGAAGGAAAAACACATTTCATCCAATTCTGTTTCTCCAGTGACTGGAACACAGTTGTCCCTGAGTTTCACATAGTTGCACTGTAGATGTTTCGTACCAGATTATTTATTGCTGAATATCATCCTTACTGTCTAATTAGTACCTCTTTGACCCCTAATCTTGGCAATAAGAAGTGTCTCCAGATATTGCAAAAAATAAAAATGAAAATATTATAAATAAAAATATAGGATAACAAACATTTACATAGCAATTACATTGTATTAGTTATTATAAATAATCTAGAGATTATTTTAAATATAGTAAGATTCACTTAGGTTATATGGAAAAACTATGCCATTTTATATAAGGGACATGAACATCCATAGATTTTGGTGCCTATATCACTACGTATATCATTTGGTTTCTGTAGGGGTATGTTCCAGAACTCAACCCTATGGATACCAAAGTACAACTGTATATTGTAATTTAATTTTGTTTCTGGAAAGTTTCAAAGAGCACAGTATTATTAACTGTGGGAGTAGGTAACCTCAAATGGCTGTTAAGCATGGAATTGCTAAGTGAAAGGAGTATAGGACATAAAATGATTTCTGGCTTCTCTATACTGACATCTGAGTTCTCATCTAATGCTTGGATCTTGGGCAAATTATTTTTCTCAAGATAAAAGAGATTCAGTAATATTTAATCATAAAATATTTCAGTGCTATTGTTGAGGCTTTGAGTGGAAACTCAAATATCCAAATTATACCACATCAATCACCCTCTTCCCTACTTTGAGGTCCCTAAGGGAGAAATCACACAATAAACAATTCTAAGTACAAAAATGAAGTCCAACTATGTTATTAATTGGGACTGTAAAACTTCAGTGCTGAGGTTATTATAAAATGGGTTAGAGAATATTGCTGAGGCTTGAAGGTTAACAGAGGTCTTATTCTTCCTTCTGAGCTCAGATCAGCCATGCCAGGCTCCAACTGGCTGCATAGTACAGGAAACTGAAGATCTGCGCTTGAGAAGACATGAGCAGGCAGCAGTGGGCCATGCTTTTTTGACCCCTCTAGGTTCGTGGGAGGAAGAGGTAAAAAAGCGTACTTACACATCTACACAAGAAAGATCCTCATATCAGTATTTTCATATATAGTTATCCCACCCATTAGCATCAGGTAACCCAATTACTGTCCTAGATCTGACCCCTTAGTTAGTGACACTCTTATTTGTGGACTGTAGTTATGTCTGCTATGTGTGATGCATTTGTGTGTGTTGTTTCGGATAAAATTTTAATGCACTTTTACTTGGGGTATCTACATCTACTCTCATCAAGATATCATTCTACACCCTGTGTTAGGCACCAGATGCTCTGCTCTAATAAAAAATCCTTTCTAATCCTTTTCTGAAAATTCCAGGCAGGTGTTGATTCCTGAGCAACCAACTCAAGCTGGGTCCATTGCCATGTTAGAAAGGGCATGATGTAGTTACTTTTGATGAAGAAACTAAAAACTTCAAGAGTATAGACACCTTCATTGTACAAACAAAAAAACCAAAAAACCCCACAAACTTTAAAATTTAGTCTTTTCCTATCTGCAAAGACATAAGTTGATAGACAACAATGAGGTCCTGAATATCATGAAGAATATTAATAAGGGTAACATCACATTATAGAACAAGGGAACTAACTGTATATTGTCATTACTTGAAACTTTGGTGTGAAATCTTTCTGAATACCATCTGAGAACCACCTACATCACACTCACTTGGTCAAAAAAAAGGCAAAACTTGTCAAAACTCCAGTCTAAGTTTTATTGTTTTTTTCCTTTTTTGCCAGAGCAAGCTCTTTGTTTATTTATTTTTAAAATAATTAACACAATTTATTATTAAAAATAATTTTAATTGAAATAATGATTGTGGATATTTATGGCATAAAATGTGATTTTTGATACATTCATACATTGTATAATGATCAAATTAAGGCATTTAGGATATAAATCACCTAAAAATTTTATCATTTCCTCATGGAGAGAACATTCAAAATGTTCATTTCTAGTTATTTTGAGATATACAACACGATGTTTTAACTATAGTCATCCTACTGTGTAATAGAATACCAGAGCTTGTTCCTCCTATTTAAATGTAATTTTGTACCCATTGACCAATCTTTCCCCATTACCTCTCTTCCCAGCCTCTGGTAGCCATTATTCTATGGGATCAGTTTTTATAGATTCTACAAATTAGTGAGATCATATGGTATTTGTTTTTTGTGTCTGGTTTATTTTACTTGATTTGGTGTCCTCCAGGTTCATCTGTGTTGCCACAAATGACAATATTTCATTCTTTTTTATGTTCAAATAGTATTCCATTGTGTGTGTATATACATGAGTGTATGTATGCATGTGTATGTGTACATATATAAATATAAATGTGTATACCATGTTTTCTGTAGCCATTCTTCTGTAGACAAACAGGTTGTTTCTGTATTTTGGCTGCTGTGAATAGTGCTACAATAAACATGAGAGTAGAGATACCTCTTCAACATACTGATTTCATTTCCTTTGGATAAATATACAGTAGGGTAACTGTAGAATAGCATATAATAGTCCAATTTGTAGCTTTTGAAGGAACTTACATTCAGTTCTTTATAATGAATATACTATTAATGGTTTCATTTCCACCAAAAGTATGTGCAACAGTACATTTTTCTCTCCATATTTGCAGCGTTTGTAATTTTTTGCCTTTTTGATAAATGTTATTCTAACTAGAGTGAGATTATATTTCATTGTGGTTTTTATATCCATTTTCCTAATGAAGAGTGAATAATGTTTCGGATTTTTTTTATAACTGTTGAGTCTTAAGATTAGTGATTTTGAACATTTTTTCATATTCCTGTTGACCATTGGTATGTCTTTCTTGAGAAATGTTTATGCAGGTCTCTTGCCCATTTTTAAAATCAGAGTATTTGTTTTCTTACTATTAAGTTTAGTTTTCAAATAATATTCTGGATAAAAACCCCTGTAAAAATACATAGTTTGAAATTTTTTTTGAGACAGAGTCTCACCTTGTTACCCTTGGTAGACTGCTATGGTATCATAGCTCATAGCAGCCTCAAACTCTTGGGCTCAAGTGATTCTCTTGCCTTAGCCTCCCAATTAGCCGGGAAACAGGCACCTGCTATGACACCCAGCTATTTTTTTTAGAGTTGGAGTCTCACTCCTACTCAGGTGGGTCTCCAGCTCATGACCTCAGGCAATCTACCAACCTCAGCCTCCCAGAATGCCAGGATTACGGGTGTGAGTTCACTAAACTTGACTGCAAATATATTTTTTTCCATTGCATCAGTTACCTTTTCCCTCTGTTGCCTGTTTACTTTCTTGGATAGAAGTTTTTATCCCGATGTAATTTCATTTGTTGGTTTTTGCTTTTATTGTCTGTGCTTTTTGAATTCTTATTCAAAATATATTTGACCAGACTATGTTATAAAGTGTCTCTCACAAGTTTTCTGTGAGTAGTTTTACAGTTTGAGGTCTTTCTTACACTTAATCAATCTTGAGTTTATTTATTTATTTATTTATTTATTTATTTTGCAGCTTTTGGCTGGGGCTGGGTTTGAACCTGTCACCTCTGGCATCTGGGGTTGGTGCTCTACTCCTTTGAGCCACAGGTGCCACCCAGTCTTGAGTGGATGTTATATATGGTGAGAAATAGGGGTGTAGTTTCATTCTTCTGGTATCTAGTTTTCCCAGTACTACTTATTGAAGAGACTGTTCTTTCCCTGTTGTGTGTTCTTGGCACCTTTGTTGAAAGTAAGTTGGCTGTAAGTACAAAGACATATTTCTGGGTTCTCTATTCTTTTCAATAGATCTCTGTGTCTATTTTCATACCAGTACTATGCTGTTTTTCTTACTGTAGCTTTGTTGTATATTTTGAAGTTAGGTAGTTTGATGCCTCCAGTTTTATTATTTTTGTTTAAGATTAAGGGTATACTGATTCAGCACCTGTGGCTCAAGTGGCTAAGGCGCCAGCCACATACACCTAAGGTGGCAGGTTCAAATCCAGCCCAGGCCCACCAAATAACAATGATGGCTGCAACCAAAAAAAAATAGCCAGGCATTTTGGTGGGCGCCTGTGGTCCCAGCTACTTGGGAGGCAGAGGCAGGAGACTCACTTGAGCCCAGGAGTTGGAGGTTGCTGTGGGCTGTGATGCCACAACACTCTACCCAGGTGGACAGCTTGAGGCTCTGTCTTAAAAAAAAAAAAATAAGATTAAGGGTATACAGCCCCTGAGGGTGTAAGGGTATACAGTACACTTCCTTCCAAAAAAGATTATGATGGTTTGCAGTCTCACCAGCAGTGTGAACCCTGAGTGAAGGGTTCAAGTACAACTTGGACTTTACCTAACAAATACAAACAATGTAACCTAATCATTTGTACTCTCATATTAATCTGATATTATTTTTCTAGTTGTTTCTCTTATTTTTTTCATAGTTGAATTTTTATGGAGATAGATGGAAGGGTACAAATAATCAGGTCGCAATGTTTGAATTTGTTAGGTTGAATCACTTTTTCAGTTATGTCCTGCACCCAAAAGGTGTGTCATATATGCCTACACTGTGCCCATTACGTGCTAACACACCAATATCCCTATCCTCCCTCCTTCTTTTCCTCTCCCCCCCAATTTGCATTGACTTAAGTTGTTTTGCTATGGGGGTGTGTATTAGATTGTCTACTGGCTTCATATTAATACTGAGTACATTGAATATTTGTTTTTTATTCTTGTGATACTTTATTAAGTAGAATGTGTTTCACTCCATCCAGGTTAATGTAAAAGATGAAAAGTCACCATCTTTCTATGGCTGAATAGTACTCCATGGTATACATATACCACAGTTTGTTAACTCATTCCTGACTTGATGGGTATTGAGATGATTTCCATATCTTGGCGATTGTAAATTGAGCTGGGATAAAAAATCTAGTGCAAATGTCCTTACAATAAAAGAATTTTTATTTCTTCTGGGTAGACACCTAGTAATGGAATTGCAGGATCAAGTGGGAGGTCTAATTTGTGTTCTTTGAGGATTCTCCACACTTCCTTCCAAAAAAGATTATGGCAGTTGGCAGTCTCACCAACAGTGTGAAAATGTCTCCTCTCTACATCCATGCAATCTGCAGTTTTGAGACTTATTGATGTGGCCTATTCTCACTGGAGTTAGGGTATATTTCAGGGTGGTTTTGATTTGCATTTCTCTCACAATCAGGGATGATGAGCATTTTTGCATGTTTTTTAGCCACTTATCTGTCTTCCTCAGAGAAGGTTTGATTCATGTCTCTTGCCCAGTGATAGATGGGATTGTTTTCTCTTTCTGTGATTAATTTGAATTCTCTATAGATTCTAGTTATCAACTCATTGTCAGATCTATAACATGCAAATATATTTTCTCATTCTGAAGGTTGTCTATTGGGTTTGACTGTAACCTTAACTGTGCAAAAGATTTTCAATTGAATTAAGTTCCATTTATTTATTTTTGTTGTTGCCATTGTCATTGAAGTTTTCTTCATGAAATCTTTCCCCATTTCAACATTCTCAAGATTTTTCCTCATATATTCTCCTAGGATTTTTACCATTTCATGTCTTAAATTTAAATTATTTATCCATCTTAAGACACTTTTTGTAAATGGTGAAAGGTGTGAGTCCAATTTCAGTCTTTTACATGTGGTAATCCAGTTCTCCCAGCACCATTTATTGAATATGGATTCTTTTCCCCAGCATATGATTTATTTGGTTTATCTAAGATCAGATGGCCATGAGAGACTGGTTTCATTTCTTGGTTTTCTATTAGTTTCCAAATGTCTATGTGTCTATTTTTATGCCAATACCATGCTCTTTTGACTACTGTGGACTTGTAAGATAACCTAAAGACTGGTAGAATGTTGCCTCTGGATTTTTTTTATTATTAAAATTGCCTTGGCTATATGAGATTTTTTTCTGCTTCCACACAAAATGAAGAACGAGTTTTTTGAGTTCTTTAAAGTATGATGTTAGCATATTAATGGGGATTGCATTGAATTTGTAGATTTCTTTGGGTAGCATAGACATCTTAAAAATGTTGATTATCCCAGGTAAGAGCATGGTATGATCTTGCATTTGTTAATATCTTCTGCTATTTCTTTTCTTAGTGTTTCATAATTCTCTTTGCAGAGGTCTCTTTTCTAATTTTCTTTTGTTAGGTATATTCCCAGGTATTTCATTTTCTATGAAGCTACTGTGAAGATAATTATGTCTTTTATCAGCTTCTTGACTTGGCTGTTATTAGCATATACAAAGTCTACTGATTTCTGGACATTTATTTTATACCTTGAGATGTTAAGGTATTTCTTGATCACTTCTAGGAATCTTGTGGTTGAGTCCCTGAGTGTAAGTATATAGATCAAATCATGGGCAAAGAGCAAGAGTATCACCTCCTCTTACCCCATTTGGATGTCCTTTATATCCTTCTCTTGCCTGATTGGGATAGAACTTCCAGTACTATGTTGAACAGTAGTAGTGATAGAAGACATTCTTTTTACTCCATTCACGATGATATTAGCTATGAGTGTTTCATACATGCATTCAATCAGTTTAAGAAATGTGCCACTGATGGCTATATTCTTAGGTGTTCTTTATAGAAAAGGATGTTGGATTTTATCAAATGTCTTTTTCTGCATCTATTGAGAGGATCATATGGTATTTGTTTTTGTTTCTATTGATATGGTGAATTATATTTATGAATTTGCATATGTTAAACCAGCCATCCCTATTATAAAACCTACTCGATTGTGATGTATACATTTTTTAATATGTAGCTGTAATCTATTAGCTAAATTTTGTTTAGTACTTGCTTCTATATTCTTTAGTGAAATTGGTCTGTAGTTCTCCTTTTCAGTTGGGTCCTTTCCTGGTTTTGGTATCAGGGTGATGTTTGCTTCATAGAACATGCTGGGGAAGGTTCTTTCCTTCTCAGTGTTTTGGAATAGGTTCTGCAGTATAGGTACAAGCTCTTCTTAGAAGGTTTGATGGAATTCTGGTGTGAAGCCATCTGGTATAGGGTTTTGTTGCTGTTGTTGGAAGCTTTTTTATTGTTTCTTCAAACTCGTTGCTTGGTATTGGTCTGTTCAAGAGGTCTATTTCTTCCTCATTAAGTCTACAGAGATAGTATGATTCCAGGATTTGTCCATTTCCTCTACATTGTCAAACTTCTGGGCATAGAATTTATTGTAGTTGTCAGAGATAATCTGTGGTATCTGTGTTATTTCCTCTTTTTAATTTTTGATTGAGGTTATTAGTTATTTCCTTTTGCTGTTTCTAATTAATCTGGCCAAAAGTTTAGTGATTTCATTTATTTTTTTGAAGAGCCAGATATTTTTGTTTCATTAATTTTCTGAATGATTCCCTTGTTTTCAATTTCATTTATTTCTGATTTAATTTTGTTTATTTCTTTTCTTCTGCTGGGTTTGGGATTTGGATTGCTCTTCCTATTCCATTACCTTAGGCTGATTCATTAGGTTGTTGACATGCTCTTTCTTTTTTTTGTTTTTGGATGTAGGCATCTAGTGTGATATATTTCCCACTTGGGACTGCGTTTGCAGTATCCCACAGGTTTTGTTACTTGTGTCTTCATTGTTATGTTTGAAATATTTAATAATTTTCTCCTTTTCTCTTCCTTAAGCCCACTGTCTTTTAGCATAAGGTTGTTTAATTTCCATGCCTTTGTGTGGGAATGAAAACTTTTGTTGTAGTTGAGTTCCACCTTTAATGCCTTGCAGTCTGAGAACATACAAGGTATAATTTTAATTATTTTAACTTTGGTGAGGTTCGGTTTGTTTTCTAGGATGTGATCTATTTTGGAGTATATTCCATGCACTGATGGGAAGAACATATATTTATTTTGCTTTGGGATGGTGTGTTCTTATATGTCTATTAAACCTGTTTATTCTATGGTCACATTTAAGTTCCTTGTATCTTTGTTTAGTTTCTGTTTAGAGGATCTGTTCAGTTCTACTAGAAGAGTGCTAAAGTTCACAAAAATTATATTGCTGTAGGATATCATTTTGTTTAGGCTGATTAAGGTATCTTTCATATATATGAAAGCACTTAAGTTGGGGCTGTACACCCTCTACAGGGCAGAGAGAGATCCAAGATATAGTCCTGGCTTTCAAATTATATTTATAATTAAAATGTCCTCTTGATGTAGTGTTCTCTTAACCAGTATGAAGTGATCTAATCTGAAATTTTAAAAAAGAAAGCTTAATGGCTTAATAAAAGAAAGTTTCTCTCTGCCAAAAAAAAAAAAATAGAGTTATGTAACTTCAAAAAATAATTTTAAAAAAGAAAGCTTAGACATGAATGAAATAATAGAAAAATTATTGATTTTCTCTATTCTGGGTCTTTTGTGGTTTTGTATAAATTTTAAAATGTTTTTTCTATTTTTATGAAGAATACCTTCAGTATTTCCACATCTATTGTTTTCAGAATCTCTACATATCAGGCCCAAATTTCTAGGTATCTATTTTAAATAAATAATTCCTCTTTATTACTCCTCTTTAAACAATTTAAGAACCATTGGTCTAGATAGGTAGTAGTAGGATCAGAAAAATAAAGCACTATTCTACAGAAGGTTCCATAAAATGTATACAAATTTTCAGAAAGAAAAAAATCTGTATTAAATTATAAGACTCAACTCATACAAGATACAGTATACAAGATGACAAATGCTATCCACTTACATTGAGTGTTACAAGTTTAATACATATTTCTCCTTTCTCAAAATGTATGTACATTTTTGGCACTCTCTGTATAATCTCATATGAAGAAAGACACCCTCTCTTGGGCAGAAGGAGATCCAGGATATAGTCCTGGATTTCCAATTTATCACCTGTGGGATCTTGAGTAAGGATATCATCTTGTTGAGTACCTTTTCTTTTCTGTACAATTCTGAAAGATTTGTCCAGAGAACTTCTGAAATCTTCACCCCTAACATTCTATGAATCTACAGAGATGACATTAAATGAATGTAAATTGTTCCAAGAGGTCATATGATCTAGTACTCAGCAAAGTTCCTGGAAAATAATATTAGTTCAATAAATATTTATTAGGTGAATGCAGACAGAATGTATATATATGTTCAAACAGGTGTTAAATAAATTATTAGATTGTGAGTGTATAATGAACAATATATTAGGGAGCTATCTTTAAACCAATGAGGACAATTATATATTTTACTCACATCATCCTTTGGTGGCCATCTGGGATGAAAAGTTGACTGGAGAGACCTCAGCTGAATCCAGTTCGACTCAAATGTATCTACATCCACAAAGCTTCATTTGTTAGCTACCTATTATTGAGATCCCCTCCTAGAAACTCTTCCACAAGTCCCTGTGCAACCACACCATGACATTTAACATTCAACAGTATGCTGTCTTGCATGTTTTTCATGTGCTTAAGCCCAATTTTTCAAGGTACATCAACATTTTGGTAGCTAGGAATCATATGCCTTTCTGAATGTCTCCCAGGGCCCATATAGTTTTGAATACATAAGCAATCAGTGGATAATTTATTAATATATTTCAATCTTTTGCATTTCTGTGATGCTTTATTAAGTTGTAAAGTGCTTTAAAAGTTAGTTCATTTGATTTTCACAACCACTGTAAGAGGTAATCAGAGTCGGGGTATTATTATTTCCATTTCACAGATGAGGAAATTGAAGCTTAGAGAATTTATAGCTTGAACAAGATTGTATATTCTATTGCTGTTTCTACTATACCACACATGATCATGTATTATTGAAGAAAACAGACGATAGGTCATAGGTTTTAGGATCAAAAACTTTTCATCTTCAAAATTTTAGCCCTTTCTACTGAAAATGTATCAGTAAAAGAAAAAAGATAATAGAAGAATAAAAGTTAAGGATATTATGAGTTTCTAATTAGGACAGGGAGAAACTTTAATTCTTAGAGAGTAGCTTTATGACATTTCAAATTTGAAATTGTCTTGGTACTAGAGTTTTTTTTTTCTTTTAATTCCTACACCTAAACTATTTTCCTCTTACCAATTTCCAGTCACAATTTATATTCAAATAGGTCAGTGTTTTCTATCTGAGAGAACCTAAGGTCCATTAATTTTTATGTCTTAAACTTTAGTTATTGTTGCTGTTTTTACATTATCATGTATGTTAATACTTTTAAAATGGAAAATGATTATAAAAGTTTATATGGCCATATAAGAAAATGAATCTATTGAAATCTTTATGTAAAGTAGCTACTTAATAATTATCTGGAATAAATGTATTTTCATCAATATAAGTTTTTCTTTTAGCTTCTGAATAAATTAAAAAATAATTTTCCCTTTATGTTCGAATGTAATTAATGGTGAAATTCTTTGGTGACAAATAGTTACATGAGAAAATTCTCTCATTATATTCTTAAGATAAAAAGAACATTCAACTGCATATTCAGTATAATTTCAGTCTTTCTATATTTATGCATATTATACTGAATAAATTATGGAATGAATTATGCTAATTGTTAACAACAATTATTGCTGGGTGGTGGGAGTACAAATGGTTTTATTTTTCCTTTTATTTTCTACATTTTCTGAAATTTCTGCAATGAACATCTATTACTCTTTTAAAGTATTTTTTTTTTATTTTTTCAAATTAATATGAGGGTACAATTTTTAGGCTATATTGGTCTCACTTCCAGGGTAAAGTTCCATTTATAGAAGAGCTCCTCATCCAGAGGGCGTGTTATGCACCCTCACAATGTGCACATTCGGTGAGATCCCATCTCATCCCCTCCCTCCTTCTGCCAATGTCCTCCCACTCCCTCTCCTGCTTCCTTCTACCCCCAAACGGGACTATATTATTGTTTTATTTTTCTTATGAGCAGGGAATCTATTACTTTAGTAAAAAGATAGAAACAAAAATGTAAGAATTATTTTAGTCTCAAGATGTGTAAAAATTATCTAATCTTATCCACTGACTTACATAGATTCATAACGATCCTCATTTGCTTTTATAAAAAAAAATCAAAGAATTTTCCTATCTAAAGTCAGTATTTTTGCAATCTGAGGAAGACATAGGCCATTTGAAATGCGTGTTTGTATGTGACTTTATCCATGCAACAGTTTTGAAAATTTACCAATTAGACAAGAAAACTGCTATTGTGCTAGTTGAAATATTAAGGAAAAGTGCCATTACCCTTCTATTTTCCTCTCCAACCAGTTAGGGGACATGAAGAGTTTTAATTGGTAGGAGGCTTTGACAAAGAAGGTATGAGCATATTTGACCAAAATTAAAAGCATGCTAAATTGATGTCAAAGAAGGCCGGAAAAAGTTAGATGCAGCATCATTAAAAAAAAAGTAAAAATCTGTTATAAAATTACCATTCATTGTTTATGCTACTGTGACGATTTACTTGCTGACTGATTTTATGATTTCAATATGATACCATGTGAACAAATCCGTTGTCTGCTACAAAACATTCACTTCCTTGCATTGGTGTTGGAGTACTTTTTTGTTAAGTAAAGCCAACTAACAATGATATACATGTCTGATTGTAAATCAACCAAATTTTCAAATGAACACCCCATGTTCTCCCTTCTTTGACCCCCAATACTTTATTATAATTCTACATTTTTCTTTTATTCCAGAACCTTATTTTGAGGAGGAAATAATCCACTTTAAGAGGGAAGGGTTCTTACAACACAAAGACTTAGAAAAAATGTTAGAAGAAATATATGTATATTAGTTGGAAATCATTTATTGCCTCTATAAAAGTTTAAATAGAAACCCTACAAAAATTCACATCATAATCTGATATGGTTTTAATTTGATAGTATGTTTCAGAGGTAGTACGAGTAAAATGGGATGTGGGATTGCTAAAAGGAATTACCTAACAAGTTAATGCAAAATAAAATTCCAATATGGAGAAATATATACTCAGTATACACTTTAATGGAACAATCATTATTACATTTGCATGAAATATTAATTTACTCTCTTTTCTCCCTTAAAAAAATCTAACCTTAATAAAGGTTTGTTTTGAGAAATGGACTTTGACCATAGGCTCACAAGTTAGCAGGCTTTCCCATTATAGTATTATAGAACATAGCTTGGTGAAGAGCATAATACAGTACTATCTGCCCAGCATAACACCAATTTCAAACAGAGATCTACCCACTTACTCATCATTTAGATATTATAGTACTGATAACTCCCTTAAAAAGCTAACTTTTCAAATTTTTGCAGTTTTAGAATCTGAATTAAAATCTACTATGTTAAAATAAAACAAATGATACCATAAATGCAATGTGGAGGAAGTTTAAAAGTTAAAATTTTTAGAATTTCTTTTAAAAATGATCATAACTTCTTAGGATGAGATGAGGAAATGAGCTGAATGTCTCCCTGTTCTACCAAAAAAAAAAAAAAGGCTACAAAGATAATTTTAGAGTTCAAAATTCTTTTAAATCCACCACTTATGTTTTGTCCTACAAACTTCCATAAAGTGCCTCAAAACAGATGTTGCCATGTTTAGAGAAATGGAGTCGGACTTCGGAGAAATGGCCTGTTGGACATCTTTGTAGGTCTGGGTGTGATTGGGGCTTAGCCTCTTCTTCTGGAACAACAGGAAACATTTCTATTATTTGACTACAATGGTAGTGCAAAAGTCCTGTGGTTGATAATAGACCTCGTGTACAAAACATCCCCATGTTCTATGAAAAGGCCAATTTTCTTTTAATGTTTCCCTTGCATGTGCTGGTTTTCTGATTGTCTAGGACAACTGCAATTCTGGTTTTCTTCTGACTAACTTTAGCTTGGCTGAAATTTCACACCCTTATCTTTGTATGATCATTTCAAAGATAAGGGTGAGGAAGCTTTTTTTTTTTTATTTTAAGTCACAATTTGGAAGGTATGTTTCCTTACATATTTTCTGCTTAGAAACTGCTTGACTATACTAAGCTTAAAGCAGATATCAAAATAGATATTTGAAATATTTAAGGTACAGTATCTAAACACTACTATGTCACAATTGTCACCCAAATTGTGACACTGTCTAGTGTTGTCATCTGGTACCAACTTCTAGAACAGCTGAGTAACATTCCCATTTTATGTGTGTACTCACAAAATAGTATCCAAGAAATTCTGAGACTGTAATTTACAACCACATTAGTATAAATCTTTTTAAAATATATACTTGGCTGATGGCTCTGTACAGATCTCACATGTAAGTTAGGCAAATTGTGGGTCAGAGTGACTAAATTAAAAAAAAATCTCAGTAGCCAAATTAATGTAGTTAATTTAGTTTTTACATTGTCTTCTGTCTCTCAGAAAGATGCTTCAGATAGTACAGTATGTTTTAATATTGTCAAAATCCCAAAGAAAGAAACATTATTTGATTTTTATTCCCAGCTATGAAATTGTTCACAAGAGCAGTCATAAGATATTTTTCCTGCTTTAAAATGTTTCAAAATCAACTCCAATCTACATATGTGAAAAAATACATCATTAATAGTAGTCTTTAGATACTGTACCTTAAATATTTCAAATTCTACTATGCAAAATTTCAGCCTGCTAATTGGTAATCTTTTTTCTGAATGTACTATTTCCTTTGATTCCTGCCACAAAACAGCCACATTTCATTTCATTTCATTTTAGAAGTGTCTTAATTCCAGTGATAGTGAATAATTCTGGTGTTTAAACACAAATTCCAAGGCAAAAGGAGTACTAAGTGTGCAGGTACGATTTCAATAGTTTCTATTTTAATGGACCTTTCTTTTTTTTTTTTTTTGAGACAGAGCCTCAAGCTATCCCCCTGGGTAGAGTGCCATGGCATCACAGCTCACAGCAACCTCCAACTCCTGGGCTCAAGCGAGTCTCCTGCCTCCGCCTCCCAAACAGCTGGGACCACAGGCACCCGCCACAACACCCGGCCATTTTTTGGTTGCAGCCATCATTGTTGTTTGGCGGGCAGGGCTGGGGATTCGAACCCGCCACCTTAGGGGTACGTGGCTGGCGCCTTAGCCGATTGAGCCACAGGCGCCTAGCCTTTAATGGAACTTTAAACGAGGCAGGGAATCATGTATTCTTCCTCTCAAAATTGTATAAGATTCCTTCTAGAAATTATACCTAAGCAGAATTCTTAAATCTATGAAAGTTTCTACTTAAGTTTTAGTAATATCCTGGCAAAATTTAACAAGAAATTCATCTTGTGAAGTTTGCAGCTTGCTGAGAAGTCCCACAACTACCATAGTTAATGAGTATATATGATATATAGTATTATTTAGTGACTAATTGCTGACGTGTGACAAATACTGTCCATGGTGTTGAAATATGCAAGAGAGAATCCCCTATCCTTACTTTGTAATCAGAACAAAATAAGAAGGGGCTTAAATTAGAAATTAGAAATGAAAGACAAACTCAATGTCTAGGAAATAGACTGCAGGAGAGATCTGAAGGCCTGGAATTTGTTCAGGCTACTTAGAAATGTTTTGTTTTATTTAATGGGGACTCTATCTCATGAAGGAATTGGTATTACTGATAAATTTAATCTTAATATCTGAGGTTGTGTTACCATGTGTCCTTTTCTCTGAACTGAACATGACTTGTCTATAAAGGACACTAAACACTATTTTGAAAATAGTATATGGCTTTCACCTTAAAAGGGAGTATATCTAACTACTGAAATACTCCTGCTAACAAAGTAACTATAGCAATAGTATGGAAGCAATACCAAATAACACAAATAATTGACAAAATGAAGGACCACCAATGAACCTTATCTATTTGAGGGGGAGGGAGAGGATATTTCAAGTTTAAATATATTAATGACTGCCATTATACATTCATAGGTTGATATTAGTGAACGTCAAGATCAAAATTTACTAGTGAAAAATTTTGAAAATATCTACAATAGAAACTTTATTGTCAAAACAGCTGTCTAGCTACTTCATTAATCTTTAGGAATAGATAGTAATTTAATCATGAAAAACAATTCCACACCTCCAAGTCACAAATATATGACACTGTGAGTTTAGGGAGGAAAATGGGATTTTCTCCTCTGTGGCTTTGGTAATACCATCTGGTACCCCGGAAGGGAATATCTGCAAAGAACTTGTCTATAGTGTGCTGCTATCTGGTACCAACTTCTATAACAGCTGAGTGACATGCCCATTTTATGTGTGTACTCACAAAATAGTATCCAGAAAAATTCTGAGGACCGTAATTTACAACCACAGTAGTATAAATCTTTTTAAAATGTGTACTTGGCTGATGGCTCTGTACAGATCTCCCATGTAAGTCAGGCAAAGATGAGTGACTAAATTAAAAAAAAAAATCTCAGTATCTTACCTCTACTTCCTGTTTCATAAAATGTTAAGAACTGAAAAAAATATTAAGATAGTGATAAACTTGAAACAATTGTGCAACATTTCATCTAACTCAGTTACAAAAATTTACCTGTCGAGTGAGAACCTTGTCAACATTTGTCATTTGTAGTAATGAAGAATGTTTATTAAGATTAACCTTTTACTACATTTTGTTTCTGTACACTTATTAATTTATTTGACTTTATGTTAGTGAATTAATTTTCAATAATTGCTTCCTCCCACTCCCCTGCATATGTTTAGGCTAGATAATAGAGTACTGATAATTTACAATTACATAGTTGTAATCACTTCAATTTTCAATCATTAGCTTAAGTCAAATTCTCATAGGGATGGAAAATAAGTTTCTGTACTCATCCAGGTAAAATATCTTTTTAAGTTTTGTTTTTAATTTTAGTTCATATTCCTGAGTAAAAGTGTACGTGGATAATATAAAAGGAAAGAGGAAGAAAGAAGATACAATGGCTATAAAACCAAGACTAACAATTTGATAAATAATATCAAAATATTTTTATTTGTGTGTCTCCAATTAAAACTATTACTAAAACTGGAATTCCTCTATAAAAATCCAATTCCAATCCAACCTAAGATTTTTTTTCAAAAAAAAAATATTTCAGAGATTAGACATAATATACTTCATGCCTGAACTGCTCAAATGTAAATATAAATTTTTCCAGAGTTCCATCAGTTTGTTAAAAAAAAAACACCTTTCAAACAATACTATTAAATTTCACACACATTTTTTTCTGCACTGTAGCCATTATATCTTGTCAATCTTTCATAGAATACATTTATTTCAACAATGAATAATCAGGACAACATAGTGCAGTTATTTTGAAAAGCACACCTGTTAGGGAGCCAAAAGACTGCATAATTTATCTCCCCCTCAAATCACAAACTGTCTGAGGCATTTTTTTCTGATAAAGAAGAAACACTGAATGAGGTATCATCAGGCTCCAGCGAGGCATGATTGAAATCCATGTCTTCTAATTCAGGAGGTAAATCTGATAGCAGTGCCTGAGTCAGAAAAATCAATTTTTTTCATTAGTATGTATATAGATTTTTTTTCCAATTTTATGTTAATAGTTGTACTTTCACAATGTTGTATTTTTGTGAATTTAAATAAAGCATCATCTCTCTTTCAGGATCTTATACAATTTCTTGCCCAAAGGAAAAATTCTTCATACACTATTAAGAAGGTACAAAAATACTAGACCTTGAGAGTGTTGATTATGTAGAGTGGAATCCTGAACATAGGAGAATTAAGGTGGGAAATGAATAAATATTCTGAACCAAGTGCTTTGAAGTTTTTGAGGTAAGCAATTTTCATACTAGTTTTGAATGCTCACTTATCACTGCTAAAGAGCTTTAACATTGTGTTCATTATTAAAATATGCATGCACAGTTATGCTATCCTTTAGCAAAAACACATTTCACAAAAGACTTTTTTTGCTGTTTCGTGGAAGAATGAACTTTGAAGTTAGGAAAAAATGTTTAGATATTCCACTTTAGACTGAACTTTTAACATCTTGAAGAGACTGATTCTTTTTTCTTTACTTAGGCTATTTCTATAACTACAGATGGCCAAGCACCCACCAGGGCACAGATGAATCATTGGCTCTAGCTGTTGTGATGACATATCTAGGGGAAGTAGTTAGAGTAAGCTAAGAATCACTAACTAAGCTTTACCATGGTCCAATTGTTTCATCTGGAATTGTAGAACATGCATTCATACTAGAGAAATTAGATGATTAATCAAGTTTTATATGGCTGATGGTGCTAATGCCCCACTTGACCAAAATAAATTGTGAACCAAATGATTGATTTGCTACTCTCAATACTAAAAATAATGTGACATATCTGGCCATTTTTAAATAGCATTCCTTGTAGTGTGGGTTTTGGGTTCAGTATAAGCAGAGATAGAAAGAAAAGGAACAAATGAAAACTTGCCACTACGCAATTAAAGAGCAGAAAGACAAGACATCTTGGAAAACATATAAAATCCACTGTTACAATAAGACAGTATTCAATTAATCTCTTTATTAAAAGAAGTGACAGCTATAAATCCTATACCTTTTGCCTTGTATCACAGAGGGCAAGATCAAACATTTCTCCTTTTTCAGGATGTGCAAGAAAAGATTAATTCCTATCAGGAAGAAAAGCTGTTATTATATTTATTTTATATGATTAAATTGCCCATAAATTTCTTGCTGACATTGAGAGTATTTACACAGCAAAGTAACCTAAAGGTACTACATATTTACTAAGGTGCTATGTTGCAGTAATATGACTCAGCCATTTTCTTCCAGAACAGGGTTTACCACTCTCACAGTCCAAGTGCTACAGGGCCTTTACCTGGTCAGGATATATAACATTGGATTTAGCTCACTTTACAATTTTGAAGATTCTATATTAAAGAGGGCAAAGTGTTCAAATTAACACTCATTGAACATGTGCTTAGATTTGGAAAGTCAAATGGATGAGGAAATTTAATGATAGTCTACCTTCTAGTGGGGACCCTGCAAATAAGACAAGTACTACTATTTATTTCTTTGTCATTGCATTACACATAGTTGACTGATTAAAATGAATGTAGTAAAAATGTAAAAAACTAATATCTGAGATAATATAGAGCACTACTAGTGCATGAGATCAACTTTAAAATTCTTCTTTCAATATCGTACTGAATTGCAACATTGGCACACTTAACACAGTTTTAAATTATATCAATTGTTGAAACCTCCTTTTTCATAAATACTTAAGTAAACACAATTAAATTTATTATAGGTTCTTCATCAGGGACAGCTATCTTCAGGGTCTGACCTAGTGTCGTTCTTTTTAAGACATTAAAGCACTTCCCAAGTATATGATCAGTCTCTGTAACACTTACTCTAGGTCCTAAGGTATTAATACCAAACTCTATAATATTAATACTTCTGATAGTCCTTGCAAAGTGGAGAAATTAATGCTCAAGGGTGTCAATTTAATTGGCTAAGATCACATAATGAATTACCAGGGGAAGAAAGACGATAACTTCTGACTAAATACAATGTTGACAATCTTATTTTGCTTTTAAATGGATATTGATCTAAAAAGCAACAGTAAACCTTTGGGTACTCTAATGTTTCATTCAGAGAGTATCATATTTCTTTAAACCCAGTACTTCTTCAATGGGCCAAAATATTCTGTGGGCCATGCATCTCACTCAAATTACCCAAATCAAGATTAATGGAAAAGCACTGAAGTTTTTTTTTTTTTAATGAAAGATCAATGACATGATGTTTTTCTTTTATTAGGTAGAACAAAATTTAATCCCTTCCATAAATAAACCTCTAAACATTTCATAATGTTAAGACCATTAGTTTAGGAAATGATCTAGATGACTATTACTGCTGGCTCCTATATTTTGTGATTAATTATACCCAATATTAAATGTGAAAATCTGCAGTTTCTATTTGGCATATTGATTATATTGTCTACAATGTTCAGTTTTTGTGTCCCTTTCTCTTTTAGCCAACTTTTTGTCCATATCTTCCTTAGTTGACTAGGTTTTTATCAGGGGAAAAGTAGAAGAGGAGGGAAAAAATAAAATTCACATTAGTTACTTTTCTTCTTTGTTAGTTGTCTTGGAGAAAGAGCCAAACCTAGAATGAAGTTAGAATTAGAAAATGAAATGGAGTCAATGTGTTATTCCTAGATGTCAAGAGACATAGATAACTGCTAGTTACTTGACCATACAACTCTTATTTCAAAACCATACTATTACTTTTAACACTAGGACAACACTGCAAGTTAATCCTATGGTTGGACCTAATTTTTCAAACAATTATTTAAAATTTATAGTATCCTTGAGACCATGTTCAAGACTACTACTCTTGTTCATTTATAGTCTGTATTTTAGGTTCCTAAAAAAAAAAGAAGCACAATTTTAGTATGTCACGGAATATGCATAATTTGCATTAAGAATGCAATATGCTTAAATGAAACTGACAAAGGTAACTGAAGGCCACTGTGTCTTGGGATGCCTTGTGGGGGGGGGGCTAAGGGAGCAAAATTTATGAAACAGGACACATCATAAAATATATACACTGATTTGAGCCTCGAGAGTAAATTATTTTAGTTTAGATTTTGTGATTCTGCACTTAAGTAAAACATATAACGACTTCTTTTCATTGACAAAAAGGGAGACTTAGGGGATTCTGTAACTCTTATCTTTTCCCCTTCAGATATCTGGGATGGGTTACATATGTGCAGTCTTGTTTGGGTATAGGGATGAATTTTTGTACTCCTGATATTCCTTGATGGATAAAACTCTGAGACTACTTCTTAAATAATCGTTACCTGTGTCTCCCACCACTCATATAGAACTTCTCTGACAAGGAATAAGCGTAGTGGCGAAAACACAAAACAAATTTGGTATTGTATAATATTACATGGAGAATGTGTTTTAATTTTATATGTTTTACCAAGCCTAATAAATTATTGTATAGATTTAACACAAAAATAGAAGACAAAATATAATTTGGAAAGAATTTGTAAGCAAAAATCCACAGCAAGAAACAAAAGACTTTATATTTTACCTATAGAGACTCAAAAACTCTATGTAAATTAGGGAAAGTAAGTGATGTGCTGTGGTCACAAAGAATTTCACAAAGTAATTTCCTGTTTTCTTAGGTATGAGCAATATAATACAGAATATAAGATATCCAAACATTTGTGAACTCTAGTAGGAGCTGGCAGGAAACTAAGATCCAGCAGAGAGATAAATAAAAATACATGCCTCTTTAGTTAGGGTGTCCCAATCTTTATCAACATTTTGAAGAACTTCTTTAAAGTTTATTTTTTAATTGTGTGGGTACAAAGAATTAGGTTACACTAATGCAGTTGTTAGATAAAGTCCCTCTTGTAATTGTGTCCCATCCCCAAGTATTTTCCTACATAAGAGTTAACCTGAGATTTATAAAGCATGTTAATCAGTTATTTTAATTTTCCACTAAAGCAGCACACAAAATATGAATAATTGTTCTCATGAGAACTATGTTTTAAAAAGCCCACAAAATAACAAATCCTTCCTCTATGCCAAGAAGAAATGTTGTATAAAATGAAAAGACATGAAGAACTCAAGGGTGGCACCTGTGGCTCAAAGGAGTAGGGTGCCAGCCCCATATGCTGGAAGTGGTGGGTTCAAACCCAGCCCCAGCCAAAAAATAAATAAACAAATAAATAAATAAATAAAATATATGAAGAACTCAAGCATAATATGCCATTTTTTAACTTCTTAGGTCACAGTTTACTAGTCTCTTTTAGTACCTACCTGCTGCTGTTCTTTATCTTCAGCTTTCATAGCTAGTATCAAGCTTCTAACAAAAGTCTGAAGCTTAAAGTATTTTTGCTTTTGAATCTCTAGCTCATTTTCAATGAATTTCACTTCTTCATTCTGAAGGAGAAAACATCAAACGATACAATTACCTTATATAAACCTAGGACTATACATGTTGGATGCAAATAACACTCTAAAAAGTAAACAAATTGGAGGGACAATAAAAATAAAATGTTAGAATAATGAATAAAAATCATAGCAGGAAATTATCCTGTTCCTCAAAGTCTGCCTTTTAAATAAATCACCAACAAAAAATAATTTACAAAGGTTAAAAATCCAATCAAATAAATTTCATTAAGAGAAAAACCAGCTCAGTGCCTGTGGCTCAAGCGGCTAAGGCACCAGCCACATACACCAGAGCAGGCAGGTTCGAATCCAGACCAGGCCTGCCAAACAACAATAATAGCTGTAACAAAAAAATAGCGGGGTGTTGTGGTGGGAGCCTTTAGTCCCAGCTACTAGGGAGGTGGAGGCAGGAGACTTGCTTGAGCCCAGGAGTTGGAGGTTGCTGTGAGCTGTGATGCCATAGCACTCTGCCCAGGGTGACAGCTTGAGGCTCTGTCTCAAAAAAAAAAAAAAAAAAAGAGAAAAACCAAGAAACAGTTCTGTCCATGGAAAGACCCCTTGTATGTCAAATCTAATTAGCCCTTGGAATAGAATTAAGAATAAATAGAGCCCATTTTATTCCAATAGCAGTAGCAGATGCAGTGGTACAGAATGTACCATTCAGAAAGTCAAATACCAAAAATTAAAAAGGTTATTTTGCATCAAGAAGGAATTAAAATTACTAAAACTATCTTAACTGTTTTGCTGAGGCCCCTGAATTAAGTCGGAGTTTTATTTTATTTTATTTTATTTTTTAAGTAGAAGTTTTATTCAGAAGATATTTCTAAACTCTATGAGACTCCTTCCTGGGGCGGGTCATTGGGGAGGCTGAGCACCAGAAAGGAACCAGTAACAAGTGAAATATGACCCTTTTAAAGCCCACTACAATTTTAGTGGAAGAGGAATTTGATCACCTCCTGGGCGTTAGATCACCAGCAAATTTATTGGCAGGCATGTAAGACCAGACCTGCTAGATTGCCAGCCGATCGGTAAAAATGTGTGTGCGAGTGTGTGGATGTGGTGTGACTGAGATAACTCCGAGGGTGGAGTTCGATCTCCCCTCATAGGGCCTAGGAAAGTATTGGTTTGCCTCTTATAGCTAAGTAGCAGCTTAAGTGGGAATTTGAGGCTGCCCAGGTTAAGAAATGTATTGAAATTGTGTGCGTGTGAGTGCTTGAAGAATGACTGAGATGGGTAACAATAAGTGGGAGTAATACAAATGTGTGAGTTTGCCCTTCTTTCCTGTTCCAACTTTGCCCCCTGGCTATTCTGAGGGAAACTGGAAGTTCCAGGTTTTCCACTTTCTATCTTTGGGTGGCCTTGTGGCCATGTCATCTTGGGAGAAAATGAAAGTTTTTAGTCTCAGGAATTTAAGAATTGACACTGCGGGCCACAAATCAGTAATGAAATGGCATTTTGTTGAACTAAGGGACATGCAAATAGAGTGGAGAGTGCCAGAACTATAGGCAAAGGAGCCATGCCTTAAAAAGTACTGTGGTCTGGGTGGTCTAGTGAGCTCTAGATGGCCCTTGAAAATCTGGAGGAAAGAGTGTAATGCTGTATCCATATCAGCAACAGATCTCCTGGGTGGATAACCTCCCGAAGAGGGGAGGATTAGGGTGTGTGCTCCTTAGTCTGGGTGGAACCAGTCAAAGGGTTTCAGGCTGTTTTATTTATGACCTGGCTGTGACTCAGAGGGTTTGTACCTGGAGGTTCCCCATCCAGCTCTGAGTAGGAAAATCCTGTGTCAATGTTCATAAAATGTCTCTCATTTGTAAAATGTAATCATTTGGTTGTTTAAATTGTTAGAAAACCTGAGTCTTTGTCAAAAGATAAAATTCCTGCTTTTTAAACCTTCTAATTATCAGTGTGGCTAAGTGAATGGGTGACTTCAGAGTGAACTGAGATTCTGTTGTAGAGACTTTTAAGAGTAAGAAAAATTAGAAAGAAGAATGGCATGATGTAAAGAAAGAATCTTGTATGATAAATTTTGTCCTGAAACAGAATGGTTATGTAAGAAAGTAAAAGGCAGGACAAAAGTTAAAGAAGGTTTCAAATGTTTATAGATTGTCTGTGCAGGTTAAATGAAGAAAGAATTTGTGAAAGAATTTTCACGTGATCCAGTTGACTATGTATTTCCTTTAAAATCTTTCAGCATGTAATCTTATTTGAACCAATGTTTTGGCCTTTTGATATTCGACAAACCTTCCAAAATCAAAAGTCTAACTACGGGCGTGGCGCCCATAGTGCAGTGGTTGCAGTACTGGCCACATGCACCGAGGTTGGCAGGTTTGGACTTGGTCCAGAAAACAAAAAACACAACTCTAAATTTGGTTTTTTTGAAATATTAAGACAACTGAAAGGCATAAAGAAACTAATTGAACTAATTTAATTTATTAAAATGTATGGGAAACATTGTCAAATATAAAATGGTAATTAATTTTATGTAGGTTATGGTTATATATATGTGTGTTCCAACATTGTAAAATATTGGTCTGTTCTAACATATATTGTCAGTAGTAATTTTAATTCATCTAAAAAAAAGAAGAAGAAATATTAAGAGAAAGGCTGACAAATTCTCTCGAATTC